>ML806855.1:203531-222119 GCA_009831015.1 Picea engelmannii
GCCAAAAAATGAAGAAGATAGGCTTCCTTGAAGTCTCCCCTTCAAGCTTGTTGTCTCTGCATCTACAAAACACACCTCCTTTGGCTCAACCTAGCCCACACGCAATTTAAAGTGTAAAAAGTTGGCATTGGGTGCAACCGCACAACCAGTCCAAACTGTCGAACCGTTACGCGCTGGCCCTAACTACCAAGGCCCGTGGGCACATGGCAGTCATATGATCGCACGCCAACACAACATGTCTTAATGTTTAAACAACCATTGGAACTGTATGTCAAACTCACACGCACATGTAAAGTGGTCACATGGTATGCCAAACCGCACACATAATAAACAGTTATAATATGTTTACGGTGGTAACCACTGTAGCTCTGGTCACATACAATATAACACATGACCACGGGCCGAGGCTTAGCCCCGGCCCGGTCCACACCCAAACATACATTACAACAATGTTAAATATATTAATTTGCATATACATAACAAGGAACATGCGTGGGCGCGTCGGTTGGGCAGCCTTTCCCAAAGCTTTGCCCTGCCCAAAGGTCACGGGGTCGACTCCTGCTGAGTGCAAAGGTTTTAACCAACAAACAAGTGACACGTGGCGGCCTTTGATTGGGCCACGTGTCGCATTTCCATTTGCTGCCAACAAAACACGTCATATGCCAATTGTCCAATAACTGTCTGCCACATCAGCATATGGCCTGCCACATCATCCGTATGGTCTGCCACATCATCATCCGTACGGACTGTACAGTCAGCATCCCTTTTTTGCCTGTTTGCCATTTTGAACAGAACGCGATATCTCTTGCTCCCGACATCTGTTAGAACCCAAACGAGTTGTGTTGGGTTCGCAATGATGAGACCTATGCTCTCGTTCAATTTGAAGCAATTCCGAGCACTTTGAATTTTTGAGCAAAATTTTGATCCCCTGATCAATAGATAAGTGTTGCATAACTGTTGAAAGGGGGGTTTGCCAAGATAGACCATAGATACTATGAGAGAGATGGTGAGGGGAACCAAAAATGGTTGAGATGACCTCCCCACCAAACCAGTACCTTACTGGAATTAATGGCTCAAACCCATAAATGAATTACCAATCAGAGTGGTAGATGGAAGAGTCCTCCTCAAGAGTTAATGAGGAGATGGGGAAGAGTAACCATCTACACGACTTCTATACCTGACCACAAGTTGGGGATTCAGACCCACGCAACCTTGCTAAGGAAGGAAAGAAAGAGGTAATTTGTGAGCAGAGGCAAGGGGGAGCGCAAGCAGATCTGTGCGAGGAAGAAAAGTCGAGAGACCAATCTCGAGAAGAGAAAAGAGCACTTGTAGCTCTCTGGTTCGAGGAAGAACTGAAAAACAAACTCGTTCTGGGCATAAGAAGGGGATGGCATGGTTTTCGTTACAAGCTGATAAACGAGGATGACGAGTGACTGTGGAAGTACTCGTGCAGACCTCCTTGCTTCATATAGAGAAAACCAGTTTCCAAGACCCTGTGGGAGGAGAGTAACCTTCATCCTTGACTATCGTTGAGTAAGAAGAAAGAGCCTCTCTCAGAGCATCGTGGTATAGCGTGGGGGTGGACAACGGTAAATCCGTCAGGAGTGGTTGTGCCTATGGTTGGGTGGAAATAGGCACCCCTTTCAGCAGTCACTTCATGATTTCTGGTTTCTGATAAGTATCTTCATACTCTGTGTATTGAAATGGAAATCATTGGTTGAATACATATATTTATCTTTCTATGAATTATTTTTTGTATTGAATGAATAAGATAGATGTATGTATTATCTCCCTGTGAACTCGTGCTTTTGAATGGTCGTCTGTTTGCCTCCGCTTAGTAGTCAAAGAGTCGTGGGACGTAAGCCTACAAGAGGGTCAGGGTAGGATTTATTGAAATGTTCAAGTCTTCTCGGCCTCTTGAATCTACCCTCACGAGAATTTCAAGTTCAAACCCTGTGGAAGGAGGGTGCCTCCTTCAG
The DNA here is from genome assembly GCA_009831015.1 of Picea engelmannii. Lineage (NCBI taxonomy): Eukaryota > Viridiplantae > Streptophyta > Pinopsida > Pinales > Pinaceae > Picea > Picea engelmannii. The sequence goes on from ML806855.1 coordinate 205,511, forward strand.
ACTCTTCATCGTATGACCGAGGGCTCATGCCCATGTCCTTAACCCATTTACGGCTAAAGGATTTAGCACATAGCCCACAAGAATTTTTGAAGGACCCATGTGACCAAGGTTTGGGAATCCTACGTTGGGCCTGAAAGGAGTTAAACCTTCTGGCTTTGGAACTCCAAAGTGTTTTGACCCTACCATTTATAAATCGGTCGAAGGCAACTGATGGTTGCGGCTACCCACAATGTTGACTGGCGCCTGGCGGTTTCCTCATCTGGGACAGATAGAATTGCCCCACCATTAAACCTTGATCCATTCATTTATCGCAAAGTAATGTGAACCACCGATTCAAGAGTATTCGAGAGTCCCCTTGGTCGTTGGATCTACACCGAGGAAAATTTGACGAAGTCTTTTAGGGACCTAACCCGTCACGTAGGTAAAATAATATATTCCTATGTAATAAAGGTCAATATTAATAAGGCCTAGCAATAAGGAAGAATAAGTCCAATGTAAGAAGACCTAATAGAAGCTTTCGCTTCTAGAATGATCTTCCTCTAGATGGTTCTTTTGATAGACATATTTAGTATAAATAGGAGTCGAGGATATGGGAACTTTTTCCTTGGATATTATTGTAATAGAGCTCTGCTCTGTTGGAGGTTGCCCCCTCGAAGAGGCAAGTAAACATTGCTCTCAGTAATCAAAGTGCTCTTTCTGGTGTTATTTTGGTATCATTTTGGTATTATTGTGGTGTTTTTCTGGTTATATTATTGTTCATCTGCCATTTCTAGCATTTTATTTATGTTTTGCATACTTTTTAGATCTGGAATATTACAAGTGGTATTAGAGCACTTTCCTCACCAGAAAATTGTGGGTTAATTTTTTTTTCAGGGTAGAGACATATTCCGACATCTTTAAGCTACAGAGATCTGTCGTTACACACATAAACCCGCAATCGGGGATTCATACATGCAGGAAATACAAGTGGTACTTAAGAGCACATATGTTGACCACCCTTGTAACCTTTGTTGGTACCCCTTTGAGTGGTAGTGCATCAGATAACACCTGTATATGGATCGGCCTAGATTTCCTGAAGCCCTCTTTAGATAAACCGATTGGCCTCCTGACTGCTATAGTGCCACCAAGAACAGTACTCAGGAAGATACTATCTAGTACCTGGGTAGTCGGGTAGTACAACTAAGGGCATGGTCTAGCCTCCTTAGTTGGTGCCCTGAGATATTGGTCCAAGTACTATTGTTGGACCCTGCACATATATCAGAGAGCTATAACACATGAAAAACCCTTGTCTGTAGAAGCCTTGAATACCTAACCTTTGGGGACGGAAACAAAAAACAAAACAGACAAGATCTATTGACGCACAACTGGATCTATTGACGCACAACTGTGTCTCCTGCATTCGAGTTGCCAAATCACTACACATTTATTTCTGATTAAGCATTTGGGCATTTCATCATTGCAGTATTCTTTAGATCGAAGTATAACTCTGTAGGTGTAAAAATAAAATAAAATAAATATGGATCATGTTGCACCATTATTTGAGACCTATTCCATTGAATTTCTCTCTTCACCCTTATCACATTCATACCTATCATTTTTCAGCAAATTTGTTGACCCCACCCGCTCCTTTTCATTTCCCTTGTCATCATGGCCCATACCCGTAGCCAAGATTTGGAATCTCACTTCAATACATCACCATCTAATTTCATAGAGACCCAACAAGAAGTGAGATAGATCAATGCCAATATTACCACCATCAATAAAAACATGCATTCCTCCATCGTCGCCTCAATCGAGGAACTCAAACAAGAAATTACTACCCAGCTTGAATCTGTTGCTATGATGATCTGCAGCAAGTTGCATATCCTTGCAGATCCCCCCTTATCTGACCCATCTTTGCATACCGAAGTTGAAACTTCCTCTCATTCCCATAATTTTCAGCCCCATCACTTTCAACATGACCTACGCCTTCTTCTTGTGGATGTGACCAAATTTGATGGCTCGGATCCCACTAGCTGGGTAACTCAAATGGAAGATTATTTCTCTTTATACAACATTACAGATGAGTTGACCAAACTCCGGTATGGTGTTCTCCATCTAGATCAAGAACATTGGCAATGGTGGCAATGAAGAAAAATGGCTCGCCAAGGGTATGTTGCTTGGACACACTTTGTGGCAGAGCTTTATGAACACTTTGTCATTGACACCAACCATTTAGGCCATTTGACAAAGTTGAAACAATCTGGCACAGTGGAAGACTTTATAGCTGCTTTTGAGCATCTGGTTTTTCGTACAAAGGGCATGTCTGATGCTTTTTTCCAAGAATGTTTTATCAATGGCCTCAAGGATGAGATTCATGCTCATGTCCTCATGGCTCGGCCTCAAAGTTGGGTGGAGGCTACTAAAAGAGCTAAGGAAGTACAACATGTTGTCTCTTCTCAAAACTAGAAACCCTCCTTTATTCCTTGCACTAAACTAGTAAATCCCACTCCTCCTTCTACTCCACCAAAGATCCAAAAATTGACCAGGGCCGAAATGGCTGAACGCCAACTCAAAGGCCTTTTTTATATTTGTGATGACAAATGTTTTTTGAGACACAAGTGTAAGGAACAAAATCTTTTTATGGTCATCTCAGAGGATGTTTCAGGAGAGGATGTTGAAGCTCCCCTTGTGTCTGTGTCACCTGAACCCACTAACATAACCCCTCCCTTAGACCCTCCCGAAGTAGAACCAGTCATTTCCCTAAATTCTCTCATTGGCTTCTATGCTCCCCAAACCCTCAAGCTAACTGGTTACATCAAGCATGGTAAGGTCATCATTCTTGTTGATAGTGGAAGCACCCATAATTTTAATCATCGCCGCATTGCCCAAGAAACTAATTTCTATATCTGTGCAGTTAGTAATTTCCAAATCATGATTGCCAATGGTGGGTCCATGAAATGTAGAGAGCGTTGTGAAAATGTGTGTCTCCAAATTGGTGCCTACCACCTTAAATCTCATATGTTTGCTATCGACATGGGCGGTTGTGACATTGTATTGGGTGCAAACTGGATAAGGACTTTGGGTCCCATTCTCATGGATTTTAAATAATTAACCATGCAATTCGACCAGGAGGGCCAACAATATAAGTTCCAAGGCATCACCGTCGGTTCCCTTGAGATCATTAGTTCCCATCGCATGGAAAAGCTGCTCATAAAAGGTCATTCTAGCGTTATTGCCCAACTCCATGCCATACAAGCAACTAACACACCATTTGTGTTGCAGGAGCTCCAATCCATCCTCTCTAAATCTCAAGTGTTTTTTTCCACTCCCCAGGGACTCCCTCCTTCCCGTGGTGTTCATGATCATTCCATTCCCCTTGTCCCAAGAAGCCTTCCTTCCAATATCCGTCCCTATCATCACCCTTTTTTGGAAAAAAATGAAATTGAGAAAATGGTTCAATAATTGCTCAACGCAGGTGTTATATGCCCTAGTACGAGCCCCTACTCTTCTCTTGTGGTCATGGTCCTTAAGAAAGAAGGTTCTGGGTGCATGTGTCATGACTTCCACACCCTCAACAAACTCACCATTAAAGACAAATTTCCCATTCCTATCATTGATGACCTCTTGGATAAATTGAGTGGCGCCCAGTTCTTTACTAAACTTGATCTTCATTCTGGCTACCACCAAATCCGTATGAAAGAGGCAGACATTCCTAAGACTGCCTTTAGAAATCATGAGGGCCACTATGAGTTTTTGGTCATTCCCTTTAGCTTGTGTAATTCTCCCTCCACTTTACAAATCCTCATGAATCATGTCTTTCGTCCTTTTCTCCGTCATTTTGTCTTAGTTTTCTTTGATGATATCCTCATCTATATAAAAACCTGGACATACGATCTTGCTCATGTGGATCGAGTTCTCCATCTACTCTCTCAACACCAACTTTTTCTGAAACAATCTAAATGTGCTTTTGGCGCCTCGAAAGTCGAGTACTTGGGTCATATTGTTGGCAAGGTTGACATCAGGGTGGATCTTAAAAAAATTGAAGCTATGAAAGACTGGCCTCACCCAAAGACTCTCAAAATCTTGCATGGATTTCTGGTTTTAATAGGTTATTATCACAAGTTTGTTAAGAATTATGGAAAGATTGCGGCACCTCTCACTACACTCCTTAAAAAGAATTCTTTCACTTGGACTCCAGCAGCTACTCAGGATTTTCAAACCATGAAGATGGCCATGTGCACCACTCCAGTCCTGATCCTTCCTGATTTCACAAAGACCTTTGTCCTGGAATGTGATGTTTCAGGGAAAGGAATTGGCATTGTGCTTATGCAAGAGGGTCGACCTTTGGCCTTTACCAACAAACAATTGTCTGAGCAAAATTTGGGCAAATCAATCTGTGAAAAGGATATGTTGTTTATTCTGCATGTCGTTGATCTTTGGCTCCCTTAGCTATTAGGGAAACGCTTCCAAATTAAGACAGATCATCAAAGCCTCAACTATTTTATGGAACAACACATTTCCTCCCCATAGCAACAAAAATGGGTGACTAAGCTCTTTGGATATGATTATGAGATCATTTACAAGAAAGGCAAAGACAATGTGGTTGCGGATGCACTTTCCCAAAAATATGAAGATGAAGGGTCCCTTTTTTCTCTCTCCTTCATTGTACCAGATTGGCTCCAAGCTGTTCGTTGGGAATGGCTACACGATCCCAAAAGTTCACATATGATACAACAATTGTAGTACAATTCTCCAGTTTCCCAAGGGTACTCTTGGCTCTATGATGAGCTTCGATACAAAGGCCATTTGTTATTGAGTAAACAGTCAAATCTTAAATCCACAGTACTTTATGAGCTTCATGCTACACCCACAGCTAGGCACTCCAGGTTTACCAAAACCTATGATAGGGTCAAACGTTCTTTTTTCTGGGATGGTATGAAATAGGACGTTCGTAATTTTGTGGCTGAATGTGATGTGTGTCAACGCAACAAGGGCGAAACAGTCAAATCTCTTGGCACACTACAACCACTTCCAATTCCATGTGCTATTTGGCGAGATATCTCTATGGATTTTGTTGTAGGCTTACCTAAATCGAGCAATAAATCAATCATCACGGTGGTAGTTGATCGTCTTTCTAAGTATGCTCATTTCTGTGCTCTTCAACACTCATTTACAACATCCATTGTGGCTCAAATTTTCATGGATCAGGTCTTCAATCTTCATGGCATGTTGCATTCTATTGTTTTTTATCGTGACCCAACTTTCACCAGCAATTTTTGGCAAGAATTGTTCAAGCTACAAGGCACCCAATTGCATCTCATCACAACTTATCATCCCCAGACTAATGGTCAAACTGAAGTTGTCAATTTGGAAACATATTTGAGGTGTTTTTCCTCGGAAAAGCAAAATCAGTGGGCTCAATGGTTACCACTAGCTGAATGGTGGTAAAACACTTCATACCATACAACTACTCGCATGACTCCTTTTGAAGCAGTATATGGACAAAAGCCACCTTCAGTTCTCTCATATTTTCTAGGTGTCTCGAAAGTCCAGGCAGTTGACCAAACGCTTACAATTCGAGAGGCTAATCTCTGTACCCTCAAAGATAATTTGGTCATGGCCCAAAATTGCATGAAGCAACAAGCAAATCAAGGTCGCTCTGAACATCAATTTGCAAAAGGGGATCATGTGTTTCTTTGACTACAACCTTACAAGCAAAATTCCCTCAAGGCTGACCATTGTCAGAAACTAGCGCCCAAATTGTATGGTCCTTATACCATTCTCAAGCGTGTGGGACAGGTGGCCTATCAGTTAGCTTTGCCCAGTCATTTTAAGCTCCATCCTATTTTCCATGCTTCCTACTTAAATAAGGTGATTGGAACTAAGTGTCAAACTCAAACCAACCTTCCCGAGTTGGACGAAGAAGGCTCTATTTGGCTACACCCACAAGAATTTTTGGACCAGCGTGAGCGTCGTCTGCATTAGCAAACCATCAAGGAAGTGTTATTCCAGTGGAAAGATACAACTCGAGTCGATGCCACTTGGGAACCAGCTACCATTCTGTAACAATTTCCACATATCAAGCCTTGAGGAAAAATTTTTTTTTAAGTGGGAGGACATGTTAGGGACCTAACCCCTCACATAGGTAGAATAATATATTCTGATGTAATAAAGGTCAATATTAATAAGGCCTAGCAATAAGGAAGAATAAGTCCAATGTAAGAAGACCTAATATAAGCTTCTGCTTCTAGAAGGATCTTCCTCTAGATGGTTCTTTTGATAGACATATTTAGTATAAATAGGAGTCGAGGGTATGAGAACTTTTTCTTTGGATATTATTGTAATAGAGCTCTGCTTTGTTGGAGGTTTCCCCCTCGAAGAGGCAAGTGAACATTGCTCTTAGTAATCAAAATTCTCTTTCTGGTGTTATTCTGGTATCATTTTGGTATTATTGTGGTGTTGTTCTAGTTATATTATTGTTCATCTGCCATTTCTAGCATTTTATTTTTGTTCTGCATACTTTTTAGATCTGGAATATTACAAAGTCCCACTTCAGGAGAACAGAGATGCTATAGAATCAAACTCCCCGAACGTCGAAGTTATGAAGTGAGGAGAGCCATGGGATTGGGGAGTTCGTTAAGAACCCCTCTTAACCGCCCGATCATCCAAAGGAGAGACCCGCGTGTGGTACTTCGGAGAATTCCTACTTCGGGAAAGTGGAGCGGCCATAAAGTTGAAACCCCCGAAGGCTGGAGCTGCGATGTAACGAGAACCGTAGATCTAGGCATCCTTCGGGATCTTCCCTGTCCGTTGGATTTATGCCAAGGTCAGCCCGACGTTGACCACTCTAGGAGCAAGGAAGGAGTCACACCACGAATCCCCTGAATGCTGATGTTACGAAGTAACGAAGGCCATAGATCCAAGGGTTATGTGGACACACCATGACCATAAGATCGAAGGACTTGGAAGGCGATGAGTTCAGGGTGATGTGGTATGCTGATGTCACCCAGGGTGACATGGACCCACATTTGACATGCCATGTGTCACATGGAGATGAACGTTTCACCGACCCTACGTTCCCATTAAGACATGACACATGTCACATACTATAGGGGCCACATGTTCTCTCTACCTTGTCGCGTGTCATCTCTGACAATTACCTATTTGGTCCACGTGGCGAGAGGAGTATTCGGGACCCACCTGTATTGTCGTCGCATCTAGTACGTCACCTCGTACAAGACTGGACCCTTCGGGACTTCGGAAGTTTGGAATATAGTGTGGAGGGTGAGTCAAAAGGCCTGAAGCCCGTAGCCACGTGGCGATATTTTGGGATCCTTCAGAAATTTGAGACTCCGAAGGACATGCATGCAGAAAAGAAAAGGGACGTTCAGTGTCGAAGCACCGAACGTCGAATTCTCCTCTAGCTTGTGTGTTAGATGAGGATTAAGTCTCACTGTTGGTTTGGATGGTGGATGGACCTTCCCTGCAGTAGGTAGGTACATGGAAATGGTACGAACGAGATGGATCCATGTGGGTGCCATGCAACCCTCAACCAACGAATGCCTGAAGAACTTCGGGAAGCCATAACTTGTAAACCAGAGCGTAACACACCCATGACGGGGCATAAAAAATTTTGTTTTTATTAAAGGACAGATTCTCCATCCATGGTTTCTAATTTGGAAAGTCAGGGAACCAGTTCGACCTCCCGGTCAAGGATCTCCGATTGTGGAGCCAAACGACTCTCCGAGACCTTGATGGTCTTGTTCTGTAATTACACGCAGACCCTTTCGACTTCTGGGTGTAGGTATAATGGTACTCGCGACCTTCCCCTTTTACGCTTGTGAAATCTCTGAGTTTGGGCGCTAGCCCCTTTTCTGATAAGCCCCTTCCGTGATATGACCTTGGGCAATGGCCTTACATAACCACACGATTGCAGGCGCAGCCAAGGGTGGTTTGAAACCAAACTGTTTTTTGCCCCACAATTCACCTTGAGCCTTCACGTGTCCTTTCTCCAAAACCGTGGTCTGGATTGCGGCTCGCCCTCAACTTTTTAAAGTTCGTGCACATTCTATCCCCGCAATTTGATGGGACCGTCGATCTCATGACCTTGATGGTGCTTCTGAACTGACGGCTTAGATCTATCCTTTCCAAATCTATGGATCATATCTAACGTTTCTGAATCAATGACTATGATTTATTTCATGATTTGGGTTTTGGGAGTTTCTATTCTCAACCTTTGCCTTCTCCTATAGTGACAGATTTCCTGCCATGCATCCTCTTCAATCAATGGCGTTGTTAACTTCGCGATTTCGGACTTTGAGAGTCTCAAGTCTCAACTTTTAATTCCCCTCGAAGTATGTAGATTTTTGCCGCGTGTCCACTTGAATCGGATGCTCAAGGCTTACTTCGGGTCTTCACCCGAAATCCAAAGATTTACACCACGTCCCCCTTAATCTGGTGGCTATGAATTACTTCAGGACTTTACTCGGAGTCCATATATTTACGCCATGTCTCTTCTGGATTAGACAATCCAGATTCACTTCGGGTCTTCGAGGTTCGACAGTATCAATTCTCAACTGAAACCCCAGTGTGATTCACCTAGAGCTTGCGATCTATTAACGTGTGTCCTTTTAAATCAATGGCCCTTGACTCCTTCAGGACTTCGGCCTTCGGAGATCTCAGATCTCAGTTTTCCTCACTCTTTGTTTCTCCCGGAACAGTTTTACCCGGAGTTCGCGATCTGATGACATGTGTCCTCCCGCATACGAGTGGTTTAGATGAACTCCGACTCTCTGGCCTTTGGGATTTCTTGTTCAATACCTTCTCTTTCTTCTAGAGTGATTTCTCCCAGAGTGGCAGATCATTTGCCATGCGTCCTCTCCAAATCGATGGCTCATGTCCTCTTCGGGACTTCGACCTTCGAAAATATCAACCTCAAATTCTCCTCGCTCCATTTCTCCTGGAACATTTTTACCTGGAGTCCATGATCTGATGACATGTGTCCTCCCGCAGATGGGCGGTTCAGATGAAATTTGGCTCTTCGACCTTCGGGATTTCTCGTTCAATACCTTCTCTTTCTTCCAGAGTGATTTCTATGGGAGTGGCAAATAGTTTTCCACACGTCCTCTCCAAATCGATGGCTCTCATCCGCTTCGGGACTTCGGCCTTCGGAAATCTCAAACCTCAAATTCTTCTCGCTCCATTTCTCCCAGAACGTTTTTACCCGGATTCCGTGATCTGATGACATGTGTCCTCCCGCAGACGGGCGGTTCAGATGAACTTCGGCTCTTCGGCCTTCGAGATTTCTTGTTCAATACCTTCTCTTTCTTCCGGAGTGATTTCTCCCAGATTGGTAGATCGTTTGTCATGCGTCTCTCCAAATCAACGGCTCTCTTCCGCTTCGGGACTTCGGCCTTCAAAAATATCAAACCTCAAATTCTCCTCCTGAGCTTTTGATCTCTTCCGACTTAGAAGATTTTCTAAGTGTTCAAAGGCCTCGACCTTTTCTTCTCCTATGGGTCTGTCTCTTGGACTTTGTCTACACGCCTGAAAGTGTTATCTCCTCTAAGCTTTATCCCCTTGAAGATTTCTCCTTCCCATGCACTCCTTGCATTTCAGGGATCTCGTCAAACTCAGATCAAAGGTCAACGACGATCGACGATTCACAGAAATTGCAGGGCCCCAACGTGCATGCTCTTTATCAAGAGTTTGACCTTCGCAATCTGGAAAGTGCTCGTCCAACTTGGTCTAACCGGAATCGTTGATCTTCCCACCTGACGAGATCAACGACATTGGTGAATTGCAAGTCGCAAACTAGCGCATCCGCTACTTTCACTTTTGTGCTCCACAATAATTCCCCACCCTAGATCTCCATTCATAGATCAACGGTTCGTAGTGATTGCAAGGTTCAACCTCCGCCATCAAGGGAGTGCTCGCTCGAATCTAGTCTAATCCTAGTCATTGATCTTCCATTCTCGATGAGATCAACAACGTAGGTTGATTATGGCCGTGAACTGTCATGTCCGCTGTCAGGTTCTTAAGTCATGGGTAGTTATGGTAACTTGGCTATCGTCTACCTCCTAGATCTGGCGGTTGGGAGGATTCCTGAGCATCCTCAGATCTAAGGCTTAGGTTTAACTTCGGGACTTCGAAACTTTGGGGATTTTACCTCCCTTACGACGAACTCGCTCAGTTCGCCGAACTCGTGAAGTCCAAACGACTTCAGGGTTAACTCCCACATTCTTTCCCGTACCCAACGGTCACAACAAACCGTGGCTTCATCAGAATAGATTTCATTTGTTCGTCTTCCAAACATGGGACCCCCCCCCCCCTTTTTCTATACTTCAACCTCGTTGTTCTTCCTAAGCTTTGTTAGCTCTGAAAGGCTTAAGAGCTTTTCTCTCTTTTTCTTGAACTTAATGCTTGGAATAATCCATCCGCGCACCCCTTATGCTCATTCCTCAACTCTAGAACTTAAGTGGTTCTCGGTCTCTGCCTACCTCGCAGAGAGCCTGTGCATACGTGCACTATCTCTCCTAAGATTTAACAGACTCCCTCCTCCAAGGGACTCCGAATAACTAGGAGTGTCGACATGTGTATGTGAAACTGTGCCCAAGATCGATGAACTCACCGTTCGTGGATCTAGTTTAAGCCACCACGGGGTGCAAGCATTTACGAATACAAAACATGTCCAATTTATATAATTTCTTACTTTTCTAATTACACCATCAAGCAGACACAAAAAGGGATACAATATAAATCATTAAGCAAACATATCCATCCATGGGTCATTCACAGTATATCTAATTTTATTACACAATTACAACTCAATTTCACAGAGTATGAGAATACTTATCTATTACAAGTTGCATCCAACTAACTAATTGTGGGTGTGTGCCTTTCCACCCAACCATAGGCTCAGAGGCATTGATTTTTAGCACTCTGGCCACCCCCGTGCCAAGCCATGATATCACTAGGGAATTTACGCCATATCTCAGAGAAAAATCTCTATGTCATAGCAACCCTGTGAGGTTTATCAGATGCTTTCCCAACATCAAGCTCGTGTTCGGTCCTTCAGGTCATGTTCTCTGCACTTCCTTTTGGTTCCTGCATACCCTTTTCGAGCTTGTTCTCTCGTCCGATGTCTCTTCTCTTGCTGTGTGTCTATATGTATCTTACCTTCCCTCCTTTGGAAGCTTTTCGACCTATGTTGTTCCTTCTGTTAGAAGGAAGCTCGGGTCTGCAGGTCTTTGTGGTACTTCGGGCTGACATCCTGCAGCTAGACCATGCTTCCATTCATGGGGGTGGTCGATAATTCAACCACTGGTCCTCTTGTCATTAACTGATTTCTTTCCTCTAGAGATATCATGGCTCGTACTTCAAGGCTTCACCCCCAATAGTCAGTTATGGGCAGTTTAACAATAATACATTTACATTGTCCACATCCCTTAGCATGGTAATCCTATTTTATGATTAATTACAAGATGGGGGAAACATGGATCTTATAATTCCCTCCCCCTTAAAGGAACACCGTCCTCGATGTTTTTTTTCAAAAACACCTGTTATGCCTTTCTCATTTAGTTGTTTCAGAAATCTTGATCCTTCTTTCTCGGTCAAGTCCTTTTTCGGACCCTTAATCTTGGTCACCTGCTTTCAATAATTCTTGGACAACAAGCACATTAATAATAGTTTTATGTGAAAACATTGCATAAAAATTTCTAGGAAAATTTCATAATCTTAGCACCATAATTATCTGCGTAGTTCATGGATTTGTATCCGCATGGTTGTTTTGTTAGCCAAGCTCATTGTTTTTCCTTGACATACCCATTGGGTGCGTGATCCCAATCAATAGTTTAAAAGAACTATTAAGGTCTCATCTTCCTTGAGGTCACTCACCCTCTAGGCCTAGGCTCAAGCATCCCCTTCTCTGCTATACAGTCCCTCGGGTGATCCATCTTGCCTTGCCAAGGTTTTCTTGCATAGGAAGAACTACCCATTGTGTGCATGATTCCAATCAATAGTTTACAAGAACTATTAAGGTCTCCTCTTCCTTGCGGTCACTCATCCTCCAGGCTTAGGCTCAGGCATCCCCTTCTCTGCTATACAGTTCCTCGGGTGATCCATCTTTCCTTGCCAAGGTTTTCTTGCACATGAAGAATTCCAGAGACTTTATCGAGCCTTACAGTCGAGGCGTCCCTCAGAATTTCTCTACCGAGGCATCCCTTCGGCTTGTGTTACCTTAACACAACATATTCTAGGTGATCATGGCTTACCACAGGGTTCTCGTGGCTCAGTAGTAGCCATTTTTCATGCCTTTCAGCTTGACAGCCTTCCGACTCAACGAAAGTTAGGGACGAAGGTTACTCTCCTTCTCCTAGCATAGAAATAGATAGGTACAATGGTTACTCTCCTTCTCCTGACTCGGTCATAGATAGGGATGAAGGTTACTCTCCTTCTCCCGACTCAGTCATAGATAGGGATGAAGGTTACTCTCCTTCTCCCGACTCAGTCTCTATTTCCTGCAATCGGAACATACTTTTTTTCATAGTTCTTCCTCGAACCCGAGAGTTCAGTCTCTCGTCTCTACACTCTTCGCAGATATTTTCCTTTCACTTGTATCATAGGTATACAAAAATTCATGAGACATCATCATAAATTTTAAATTCAGAATTTCCTTGTAAATCTGTCACCTACAGATTTCCAATTCCACATTTTATTTTCATATTTGTTCCGCACAGGAACCAGATTCATAATTATGGGACTTTCCTTCCCATAGCGGTTTGGCTTAGTAGGAAATTGGTCTTCCTTATGGGCTTACAATGCTGCCATATCCAAGACCCCTTTGCTTCCTGCACTTTCAACTTCAATCAACCAAACAAATTGTTAGTTTTTCATGCTCATTTATTTTTATTGCACCTTTATAACGTCATCACAACCAATTTTAGAATTGTGCATACTAACAATCAAATTCACTTTCTCAAAAGGAAATACCATTCCTTGCAGTTTGGCTCAGTAGGCAATTGATCTTCCTTATGGGCTTACAATACTGCCATATCCAAGACCAATTTTCTCCTTGCAATTCATTCTTTACACAGCCAAACAAACTATTAGTCTCTCATGCATCCATGTATATATATCTATATTCAAAACCATGCCTACTAACAATTCATCACATATATATAAACATGAAAAGGCAATCCCATTCCCTGCCTCTGCTTCATTTCAACATATTGAACCTTTCAAAACATAATTCAACATTTCAAAGGATTTTAACAAATGTGTGAATATTCATGGCCACATTCATACCCAATGCACTCTTGCATTGTTTTCAAGTTCGTCACACTTTATGACCGGTTCTTGGCCATGGTGTGTTGGAATTTAACCAAACTTTTCCTCATATGGTTTATTCATTTTCTTTCATTCTTACAGCAGGACCATATTGCCTATTATAGGCCGATCACGATCCCAAATCAATACACATGAACTCAAAAGTTTTACATGAATGCCTTTAAGCATTCTTCCTCCATTAATAACCAGGGTGCCAACACTCATGGCCACCCAAACTTGTTTTCCTTCAACGCTTACATAATGTAAGTAAAACATTGGAAGGTCCTCCTCCCTCAATGGGAAATCCATTGTCTATCCTTTATGCAAACATGCATTTCCTCGAAGAAATTCCATGCAATGTGCTAACTAGGAACACCTTTATTCCCATAGAACCAATCCCCACGACCATAGTCTAACGCAGAGTGCTAAACTCTACCTTTCTTGACTGGCCCGGATGGACTCTGTTTTCTCTCCACGTGATCAAGAGCTGTGACCTCAGCTCTATTTGTTTCGGTGCTATTCTTTTTAGTTCCTGTGTCCAAGCGTTATGATTCTGGCTACACTCCTTTCCTACAAATCAATGGTGCAGATATGTCTTTCCCCATATCTAACGATTGCAAGGGATTGTGGAGCCTCAAATGACTCACAATTTAATTCTCCTTCTGATCCTCGCAATGAATACGGACCGTTCGATCTACGATCAGACCCCAAACTCAAAACAAAACTATATTGAATTTAAATTACAGACACAGGCTCTGTCATTAACCTGTGTGCCAATTCAATCTCCGCAATGACTACGGGCCATCGATCTTATCGAACGACTGGTGTTTGATCCGATACTCCAATGGATTTTGAAATTGATCCGACGACTGAGATCGGTTTCCTTCCGATGAACGACTCGTGTTCATTTCCTCTGTCAGGGTCTCGATTAACCTAATTCAATCAGGGTTCTCTTTCGCAATCCTCGTGATCTCGATATGTAGTTGATCGAAGGGACTTCTACGATCTCTTAGTAAAGGTTTTTGACCTTTTGAGTCAACAAGGATCATTTGGTTCAAATGCTCCTGCATCATACAATCAGTCTTCACTGCGAGAGGTTCACACCTCCAACATTCGTGCTCTCCTTCCTGAATCATACCCTACTTGGGTATCCATGGCATACAACTACCCTTTCAAAATTTCTTGCATAACATGAGACAATAAAATATTTCGGAAGGGATTCTCACCCAATCTTTTCATACCGTGGGCCACATAAGCATGAACATTTTTATACATGTTATTGGCTGCTAGCACCCTCTTTTTGATTTTTACCTCATCAGTAGTGCTTTAGCGGGATTTTCATAGTCCTGTCAACAATCTTTCGTCTGTAGCCTTCCCATGGTCATTCGCTGCTTGAGGTTGAGCATTATTGGTAATTGTCTTCCTCTATAGTTCCAATTCCCTTCCATACACAACATGTATCATTAGTTGTAATATCAATTAAAATGCATGTATCATAACATTCAAATCCATAAAACTTCTTCAAAATGTCCTAGCATATCTTTATGCACTTCATCACATTATCCTCAAGGGTTTCCAGTAATGTAATATAGACAGTTCTCAATTGTTCCTGCAGTAATACAATCATCATCACTATGGTGTCAAAACATTTACTTTTATTAGTAAATCGACTTTCTCATTCCAGAGTAAACATAACACATAGCAAGAAAGGAGTTAGGGGCTCTCCCCTTCTTCCAATTATTTCTACACCACCTGGGACTTTTCATCCCAACTGAGTTATCTCTAAAGGCCTCACTACCTTTTCTTAACATGGATTCAACCCAACCTATTCAATCAAACATACTCCTTTACTCATTCATTAATCTTCTATTCGTTACATGATGCTTTCAAAATGTAATCCAGGATTCTTATATATATATATATATATAAGCTTGTAGCTCACTGCTTAGTTTCCCAGCAATTACTAAGGTTGTGACTCTGACCTCCTGACGGGGTTTTCACACAGTTCTTCCACATGGAACTTCTGCAACATGCAACTTCCTAATTGCACGTCCATCATTATCTGTGATGGACTCAGCCTTGAGTTAGCTTTAGCTATTTACCAAATATTCCATAAGGAATACAAACATGCATCTTTGTCATGTACCCAAATTATGTGTCCATACATATTCTAGTTTTGTTAACTTACATCCATGATGTACTTAACCATATTCATAATCCTAAGCCTGCATGTAGCTGTCATATGTATGTTTCACAACCCACATACATATTTACTTTTAAGATCAGTCAATTCAGGATTGTTCACAATCGTTCTCATGTGATCCTCAAAGGCATAATCATTTGCCTCTTATCACGACAACAGAGCATCTTTGCTCATTTACCCTTTTATCTAATTTATATTAGTATTTCCCAAGGAAGTGGATTACATTCCCCTCAAGCTATCATTCGAAACAGAACTTTCATGACTCTTCATAATGGTATTCATTCAATCTTGGCAAGTGCAATGCTTGCCTCACATTTCACTCATCTAGGCAGTCACCTCGTGCCTTTAGTATACCTATACTCTTACATCATACATGTGCATCACTTGCACGTTTAATATAATTCATACCTAACTGGTATTAATATCAGGCTTCATATTAGGAAGCTCCACAATGCATTAAACCCATGTACTTAAGCATAATTAAACACAGCTAAGTATTCATCATGCTAGCTTACTGCTTGCACCTTTTCCATGTCATTCACACACATGGACCTATCAGAATTCTATATCCTTTTCCCAAGGATCTTCCAATCATCCTTATGATCATGTATACACATTCGTGTATACGTAGGTGCATCTCTTGCACCTTTTTACCTCATGTGTTCACTTGATAGTTTAATTTCATCATTAGTGTCCTTTAGTTTGAGATTTCAATTACTTACAAGACTAATCTCACAGTCATATCTCATATTGATGTTGCCTTCTCTCATGGAAATAACCAACCAGGGTCACTTTCCTCTTTATGCGACAACGTCTAGCAAGAAAACCTCCTTGCCTCGGTGTCCATAGGGTTTTTCCCATCTCACTTTTCCTCTTTGTGTGACTCATGCATGAGCCCAACCAGGCCAAGTGTTGTAACCATGCTCTGATACCAATTTGTAACACACCCACGACGAGGTATACAAATTTTCGCTTTTCTTAAAGGACATATTCTCCATCCATGGTTTCTGATTTGGAAAGTCCGGGAACTAGTCTGAGCTCCCGGTCAAGGATCTCTGATTCTAGAGCCAAACAACTCTCTGATACCTTGATGGTATC
>ML806855.1:234673-245216 GCA_009831015.1 Picea engelmannii
TATTATCATGTACAATTCATTCGATGCAATACATCACATAGTTGGGTACAATGGTACTAATCATTGCAATATGTTGCATATCTGGGTACAATGGTTCTATTCATTGCAATACATTGTATATTTGGGTACAATGGTACTGGTGTATATTGATTGGGTTTTCTCATGATTATATGTGTAGCCTAATGTCTATATTCAAAATCCTAACATGGTATTAGGAGCATGAGATACTTGTCCTATGTGTGCATGATTGTGGATGTAAGGTTTTGAAACACTAATAATCAATAACAACGTATGATTTTGACAAATAGTATTGGGGTTTTCAATGAGTATGCATTAGCATGGGAGACCTATAACTTGTGGCCTGAACAAGTTGTGATTGTACATGGGAAAGCAAAGCACGGTTTGCACCGTTACGGTGTAATCCCTTATAATTGTTAATGGAGGATTTCACAATATTGTAACAAGTTAAGGGCGATCCCATATGGTGTGAAAAGTTTGTATGGCAATAACTTTAATGTGAGACATTGTAGATAGGAAATTCCATTAAGATTGAAGTTTGTTGTTTGAAGCAGATAGATTTGTGAGAGTCATTATGTAGTTTGAATAAGGGAGGAACATTGTGATTAAAGAAGTTTGTGTATGTGCAATTTGTAAGAAAAACCATATTTGTGAAAGCAAACCTTGCCTATGTGTAGTATAATTTGCTAAATGTGACTCATTGAGTAAGGTTGAAGGCGTTGTCTTCAATTGGAGTCCCAGAAGAATCTATCATTTGCCATCTTTAAAAAATCAGATTTTTGTTGACACATAAGGACAGGGTAATGTTGTTGCACAACCTTCACATATTCAAGAAGCTCCAACACTTAAATTTGTTGTTGAATCTTTTTATGGGGAGCCTTCCAGACTTCATTTCAAAACTTGCAAAGCTAGAGTACATGGATCTCTAGTTGAACAACTTTTTCAGTTTGATTATTGCAAGGTTTGGGAAGCTATTATGGTTCAAGTACTAAACCTGTATTGCAATCCTCTGAATGATAGGTTGTGGACCCCATGTATTAATACATGTTTTGCAACAACTTGACAAATTCAAGCACATAAATGCTTAGTGAAAGAGTTGGTAGACAAAGCAACATGTCAAGCTTCTATCATGGCCCATTCCAGGGGCATTGGAAGTATCCCACATCAAGCAATCTCAAAAAATGCATTGATGTACAATAACTCAACTTGACATAGTGTTCATCTCCTTGTTTTTGGGTCTTTGAGAGATCCAAGTTTTATAATAGGTGTCTAACAGAGGTTCAAGGTAGTCAAGTATGCCAACATATTCAACCTTCCAAAAGAAGGAGGTCTCACCTAAGGCATGTTTGATTTGACATTGCTTAAGTAGGGTGCAGAGTATTAGGAAATGGTGGAAGTACATATTCCATTAATTATCTTTTAATCACATTCATTTAAGTAGGAAGGAAACAACTCATGCATGGACAGGACAAGAATGTAAACATCATTAAGAGAGATGACAAAAAAAGATAGGTGTAAGGTCTTCAACTAGATGGGTGCATAGACCCTCGCGCAAGTCCTCAAGGAGATGGAACTTAGGGTTGATTCAACACCCAAGTGTTGCACTAGTTGGGCAAGTGGATGCCTTGGGCATGCATATGCGTCAAGGGGCTTTCCCAAGTCTGAAGTGACCAAGAGATTGGGGCGCACTAGCATGAGGAGTTGTTAACCCCTAGCTTTTCACCCTTTGAAAATCTTGAGGGTCAAGAGCCAACATACACTACTTAGGTTGACACTCAGAGATTTTCCCAGAGTTTTATCACTTGTGTGAGTCAGAGGTTGGTTCCCATCAGAAATAGGTACATGATTGGTTTTTGGTTGTTTTTGTTTCAGAGATAGAGCTAGCAAAGTTTCACAGGGATTTGAGAGAGATGTCTATATATCGCAGGTGACCCTACTTTTTAGGAGATAGTGATCGGAGTCTCATTTGACATTTTTGAGCATATAGGGTGGGTCCTTGCATGATACTGAGCTTGATGACATTTTTCTGGGGATCATGCAGGTACTTTCTATTTTTAGCAAGTTGAGCTCCATGTCTCATATTAAGATTCCACGAGTCATTCCGAGTCTATTAGGCCTTTTTCGAGATGACATGCTAGTACTTTCTATTGTTAGTAGGTGGAGATCAAGTGTCAGACGATGATTTCAAGCATATATCTGGGTTCCTTACAAAAAATTGAATCCGATAAGCCTATTTTGAACAAGATGCAAGGACTTACTATTTTTAACAGGTGGAGCACCGGGGCTTGCATGTCAATTTTGATCGCATATATGGAATCCTCATGGAAAATCGATTCCAATGAGTATCATATCATTAACATGCGACGACATTCTATTTTTAGAAGTGTCTTTTTTTAAACATTTGACATATGACGGTGTTCTCCTAGTCATCTTGGATGTTTTTGGTAGTTTCCTATTTTGTAGGGTTGGACCCCTATTTTTAGTAGTTTCTATTTATAGCAGGGGTGGTCGCTTCCAAAGGTGACAATTGGCAGGTTTAGATTTCGACATTTGGTAGAGATGCAATGGGACATGTGGTAGCTGGATGGCTCAATTAATGAAGGGGGCACACTTCCTAAGGATTAAAGCAAATAAATGGAATTAATTAATAAAAGGGGACGTGTGGATGAGGTGGCAAGATTATTTTGGTGTGATTGGGCTAATTAAAGCTTAAATCACTTATCTTTCACTTCATTCATCATTATTTCACTTTTCATGTATTTAATTCCCTTTATCTTCACACATGCGCCTCCATTTTCCCTAATTTCTAGCATCCCCCTTTTCCCTATTTTCTAGCATTAATGTGCCTCCATTTTCCCTATTTTTTAGCCTAACTCCTCTCTCTCCCTATTTTCTAGCTCACTGTTCTAAATGAGGCTCCATTTTTCCTATTTTATAGCCTCCACCTTTTTTCTTTCCCTATTTATTAGCTTAACTCCTATCTCTTCCTATTTTCTAGTACATTGTCTTAATGAACCTCCATTTTTCCTATTTTTTTAGACTCTCTTTCTTTCTCTCTCCCCCTATTTTCTACCTCATTGTCCTAAATGACCCTCCATTTTTCCTATTTTCTAGCCTCCATCTTTTTTCTCTCCCTATTTCTAAGCCTAACTCCCCTCTCTCTTTATTTTCTAGCTCATTGTCTTAATGAGTCTTTATAGTGCACTAATTATTTTTCCTATTTTTTTCTATTATTTTGCAAGTACTTTCCACCATTAAATGCGCCTTCTCCCTCTTCCATTTACTTCCTCATGCACATGTATCTCCTACTCCCTCTTTTTCTTATGTGCCATACTCTCTTTCTTAGCCTCCTATGCCCCCTCATTCATGGTCTTGGTAAAGTGTGCCCCTACTACTATATATTGGAGTGAGCTACATGGATTATTGGTTGGATTTTTGCAGCAACATTATTCATTACTCCATTTCTCTCTCTCTTCTCATTCTTTTTCGAGACTAGCTACTCTTTTTTTGAGCAAGGATAATCATTGTATTGATTTTGGACTTGTCTATTATGGCACAAAAAACCCTTTGGAGAGACTTTAATAAAGAAGTGTTGTGTTTTCTTTGAACTTTTCTTCTTGTTGGTATTATGTTCTTAGTTTTGTCCATTGATTAGGAGCTCAATACCATTTATTGTGATATTCATCTATCTTTTAAGCAGTTTCTTTTTCTATTTTTTCCATTTTTCTCACACTAACATTGCAGGATCCCTCCAAGCAATTTTAAATGATCTTTTCCTGACACTTTGGTAGAGTGTTTACACGCTGTCCAAAGCATATTTTTTGTTGTTTTTGTGTGTTTTTTTGCAGAAAATTAGGTTCAAATCAGTAGCTCGGTACCTAGGGACTCCCCCTTGAGGTTGGCATGCACTAGCCCAAACGAAGATGAGGCTTGCCCATGACAATTTGGAGCATTCTCTCTTTGAATTAACCATGTTTTCATTGACGATTTCTTAATTATCAGATTTGATTGGAGGGTGAAAAAGTGTGCTAACATGGGTGCACCAAGGTTGATGCACATCAGTCCCAAGGAGCACGATGGTTGATGAGCGCATGGGTTCGTTTGGGCAATTGGGTTTGCGAAGGGGCGAGGCGATTAATTTGGGTGACCGGGTCTGTGAAGGGGCACGACGATTAGTTTGGGTGATCGGGTCTGCAAAGGGGTACAACGATTGTTTGGACACATGGGTTCGCAAAGGGGCACGACACCCCCAAAGGACGCGACAATTTGTGATGGTGACCTTTGGAGTCCTTATATAAAAGAACAAGGACGTGCAACCAAGGAAGGGAATTTGAAGATAAGGACAACAAGATCAACTTTGCGATTCTGAGGCAAACTTAGATGAAGAGGGGCAAGCTTCCTCAAGGAGGCAAGTTGCTCTACATGGGAGGATTTGTGCTACCTTGAGGTGATTCTTTGGGCAGAGTTAGGGCAACCTTCTTTTTGGTTGAGTTTGGGGGATGTTTTGTTGCAGGTTCGAGGAGGCATGCTGGGAGATGGAATGGCAGGTCGGTGCAAAGCCTTGCGACAGAGAAGAGACAACTCTGCGGTTGAGGGCACATTTGAGGTGCACCACAGAAGGTTGTAGAGACAGTTGCGACATAGAGTCTTGGTGTGACGAATCTATGTATGAGTGTCTTGGTGAGGTGAGACGAATCTTGTGACTTTGCCCAATTATAAACCGAGTTGATAATGTTAATATTGTAATTGTTTCCCAATAATAAAGACTTAGCCGAGTGTTAGGCACAACTTGTGTTGATCGCACTATATTTGTGTTTCTCTTGTTTGTTTCGTAAGTGTTCTCTTCGTTTCATGTATGTATGCTTATATATGACTAAGTGTTAAGTTGTTAACAATTGTCTAAGTATACAAGAGTTGCACTAGAGTAGGAGTGTGTTTCGTCGGTAGCCTAGAACACAATATGTGTATGCTCTAAGTGAAGAGGCGTAGTCTAAACGAAGTATCCTTGGTGTTGCCAAGCAACCAAGAGAGAAATGTCGCAATGCCGCACGCCCTCAAGAGGTGCATGATCACAAGATTCAACTAGGCACATTGTGGGGATGTGATCGATGGTAACATAGCCGATTCGTTACAGATTTTGGAGAAGGGTTGGAGAGCTCTTCACCACTATCTCGACGCTAGATGGTATCAAAGCTTATTCGTTGCATATTTTGAAGAAGGGTTGATGAACTCTTCACCATTATCTTGATGACAGATGGTATAAGAGCTGGTTTGTTGCATATTTTGATGAAGGGTTGGTGAGCTCTTCACCACTATCTCGACGATAGATGGTATTGAATAAAACTTTGAAGGTAGTTTGTTGCGAAGATATTTCAGTGGGAACGTTCGTTGACTTGGTGAACCATTCGGTGGAGCGAATTGGTTCATCGCATACTTGGTGAACCACAACGTTCAGACAAGGTAGCTCTTTGCAGAGTTGCAACAGTTAATTAACAATAATATGACTTGATAGTCGAGCAGTGTGTGCATGGTGCCTTGAAGCAGAAGCAGTCAAGGTGCGAAAATGGCGAGACATTGGAGATGAGTTTGGTCGGTTGCATGCAAAGTTTGAGACTTAGACAAATTTCTAAAGTGGATGGATGGACTCAGCCTTGGATCACAATGAAGGTGTTGTGCAGATTCGTGTAACTGCGGATGGTGATTGAGGGGAGTTCATGCGGAGAGTTAGTGGCTTGGGAAAGTGTAGGCCCAAGATAATAGACTTGAACCATGGTTGCAACTAAGAATGTTGTTGGAAAGATACAATTGGTTTTTAGTTCTTGCATTTCCTAAGTGTTGCGGTGGATTCTTTGAAGGGAAGTCAGATGACTTGGTGGTTCAAGTGCAATCTGTTTCCGCGGTGAAAATTGACAAACTTGGGGGTGACTCAAGTGGTGTAGATTCGAAGAAGTCATGTAACAGTCGGGACGTCTTGATGGGGCGAATGTGCAGAGAGCTTGGGACGACTCGCTTGGATGAGTCCTGTGGTGCATTGAGGTAGATTTGGATGCAGCGGTGGAGGTCGCTTGAGGAAGTTGCCTAACTCTTTAATGAGGCGCATTGGATAGGTCGTTGCGGTGAAGTATGTATGTGCCGAGTTGAGAAGATGGGTGAGGTGCCTTAGCCAGATTTGTTGGGTCATGCGATGACTTGATAGTTGCGACGACAATGCCAAAGTTTGGACGTTTGCAGAAGGTGCAAGGCAATTTTAATCTAAGAGATGAATGGAGTCAATAGAGAAATCGACCAAGAATTGTTGGTAGTCGACTTGAATGGGCAGAACATAGACTGAGTGACTTGGGTGGTGTTCGTTTGCCTTTGGTATGGGACATTGGATAAGGTAGAGCGCACCTTGGTGACTTGCAGATGATTGTGTGATGACTCAAATATCCCCGTGGGGGGGGGGGGTCGTTGGTTGAGGTTGGCAGAGTATTGGTTCGAACGTCCCTAAGGCATGGAAGTTCTTTGAGGTGACTCATTCTACTTGGAACATTTTGGACATTTCGTTGAGATGTTTGAAGAGTGTAAGCACGTTGGCCACACTTGTTGAAGATGTTGAGTTGCAGAGAGGTGACTTGACGAAAGGAGGCGAGTTGAGGACTTGCCTTTGTTTAGAGGATTGTGCGGATAGGTAGATTGCAGCATGAAGAGAACTTGTACATGCATGTTTATCTTGCTTTGGAGCAACATGGTTGAGGGTGAAGCCTAACCATTCCAAGGCATAGAGAAGTAGATGCAACATTATGGTCGGGTGATGAATTAATGAGGCAAAGGCAGTCTGAACGTGCAATTCTTGGTGTAGATGGGATGTTTCAAATATGACGACGTAGATGAAGATGGGGAGAATTAAGCCAAGGAAGCTAGACTTGTGGAATTGATCACAATTTGAGTCACAAGGGCAGAGTTGGTTGGACGTGCAGATTTCCCTTGACTCTTCGTAGACTTGGATGCGATGCAAACTATGTGCAACATAGTGGCTAACTATGCCATGAGGTGGACAGTCGAGTCAAGTTGTCGTGAATGACTTTGTTTTGGGGTGACTTCACAATGCAGTGAGGTTAGGGGTGACCTTGCCTTGGTTTGAGATTGTTGTGCAGATGGACTGAATTGTGGAAGGAAGTCAGAGTATGGACACATTGGTAGGTTCAAAGTGCAACACTTAGACATTGTGGAAGATCTCCTTGATGAGGATCAAATGATGGCAACAATAGTGAGGCAAGGGTGGACACTTGTCTTAGTTTTTGGAGTTGGATAGAGTGGCGAAGATGCGATATAAAAGACCAAGTTCGATAATCAGGAAGTGCATTCTCATGAGTTGGGTGCGACGATTGGACTAGCTACCCAATCGGTCCAAGGCATGGAGGAATTCAGTGTGCAGAGACATGCTAGAGTTGGTTGAAGTATGGGCGCAACAACAAGATCACAATGATTCGTTTCAGTGATTGGGTTTGCGAAGGGGCGCGACAATTCGTTTCGACACATGGGTTCGCGAAGGGGCGCGACAACCCCAAAGGACACGATGATTCACGATGGTGACCTTTGGAGTCCCTATAAAAGAACAAGGGCACACGACCAAGGAAGGCATATTTGAAGACACAGAGAGCAAGATCAGTGCTGTGATTTTGAGGTAGACTTAGACGAAGAGGGGTGAGCTCCCTAAAGGAGCCAAGTCGCTTCAAATGGGAGGACTTGTGCTGCCTTGAGGTGATTCTGTGGGAAGAGTCGGGGCGACCTTCTTTTTGGTTGAGTTTGGGGGAAGTCTTGTCGCAGGCTGAGGGGGCATGCTAGGAGACAGAATCACAGGTATGTGTGAAGCCTTGCATCAGAGAAGAGACGACAAGTCTACAATTGAGGGAACGTTTGAGGTGTACACCAGAAGGTTGCGACAGAGAGTCTTGGTGTGATGAATTTGTGTATGAGTGTCTTAGTGAGGTGAGGCAAGTTGTGTGACTTCGCCCAGTTGTAAACCGAGCTGATATTGCTCATATTGTAATTGTTTTGCAATAACGAAGAATTAGCTGGGTGTTAGGCACAATTTATGCTGCCCACACTTTATCTGTGTTTTTCTTGTTTGTTTCACAAGTGTTCTATTTGTTTCATGGATGTATGCTTATATATATGACTAAGTGTTAACTTGTTAAGTTGTTAACATTTGTCTAAGTATACAAGAGTTGCATTAGAGTAGGAGTGTGATTTCTAGTGGCCTAGAACAGAGTATGGGTATGCTATAGGTGAAGAGGCATAGTCCGAACGAAGTATCCTTTGTGTTGCCAAGCAACCAAGAGAGAAATGTTGCGGTGTTGCACCCCCTCAAGGGGAGCACGATCGCAAGATTTGGCTAGGCACATTGTGGGGATGTGACAATAGGCATAGCAATCATGAAATCACGTTATATTACTTGTAATATGGATTACATTTAGGCCTTTTTCCTTACATTCTACTAGAGTTCAACAATCCCATAGTCAGAACAACAAGTATAACAAACTAGAATGCAAACTCAAAACCCAAAACAAAGTAGATCAACAACCTCTAGCAGAGCCTCTTTAATGTTGACTTAATACATATTTATAGACCTGCTAAGGTGGTTACAAAATATTCTAGATGAATTTGGAACTGCTTGCTTTAATCCACCAATATAAAAGAGTTATGGCATAGAGGTTGTTGAAGCCTTCCATTTGCAGACAATCTTCGACCTTATCTCTGTTCATGTATGTGGTAAAACCTTTGAAAGGGAAATGTCCATGGAGGGAAATGTCCATTTTATAGAGCAAATGCTTGAATGCTCATTGCTGACTTATTTGTAGTTCACTAAACTAGAAGTCAACTAGTTGTATCTAAAATATATAGATTCTTCATGTTAAACTTACTTCAACTTGGGATCCATCAATGCATGGTAAAATCAATCTAAGTTAATTAAAGTAGATCAACATTATCTTGATAACTCCAACGCTTTATTTTTTATAATTATAGTACATGTTTTCTTCACATTCAGGGTTTGGGATATAATCTGTTGTTATTGGGGTATAGGTCCCTTACTCCTAGTATGATAGTTGGTTTGCACTGCTAATCCTTCTTCCACAACTTCATTGTCTTCAGCGAAGTTCAAACCAGGGAACATATCCCAAAGGATCATGGTTATCTCATTAGATTGTTTCGAAGATTTATCTTCGATGTGTCCATCTAGTTGCTCACCAAATTCTTTTGTTTGTATACAACCATTCAAAAATGTATTTGCCACTAAATTCATGGCATTTATCCACTATGGACAAGTTTTTTTAGAATGATTATCTTGATGATAGTTGCAATAGTTATACATGGCCACTTCTTCTTCTTCTTGGGTTGTGCATCCTCTTTCTATCCCAATGTTGTCTAGGTTTCTTTTCATCCTTCCATTTCAAATTCAACCTTTTTGACTTCCTCAAAAATTAATGATAGTGTATTGTTTGGTGCTTGTTTAATGGCTATTGAAATTATCGTAGTTAAGATGTTAACATAAGCTTTGATTTGAAGCTTTGATGTAGGCGCAATTCCATTTTTAAACTTATTTAGGATCGTGGTAAACCTTTGGTTGAAATCTTGACCTTTTCCTTAGGACCCATGACTAATGCGAATAATTCGACCATCAAAGCATCGGTGGTGGTTTCCTCTCCAAATTGATCAAAAAAGATTTTTTTAAAGTCACCCCAATTAGTCAATTGATCCAATATGCAAATTAAAACACCAAGTAGAGGTAGTGTTTTCAAAGGTATATGGAAAGAGTCTACAAACCACATCTTTGTGTTGCACATTCATCAATGTGATGGCTAAAATAATTTTCTTAATGAGATCCTTTGGTGGTCCGGATGTTTCTAGATCATACTTGGGATGTAGATGATCTAGATACTTAGGTAGATTGTGTAATTCATTGGGTAGGACCAAAGCATATTGGGCTAACCAAGGTTGATTATGATTATTGGCCATATATGAATGTTTTGAATGATCAAAATATGAGTTTGAGCTTTCTGAGTAGTCTGGATCATAATTAGAATTTGACTGTCTGTAAGAATGCTCACTTTCTATTAGAGAAGTAGTAGGATTGATTAGTGTTTGAGGAATCATGCTAAAAGGTTGAGTAATTTCTTGTAAGGCTAATTCTACCAAGTCTTTTACAATGTGAACTAGAGTATGATTTCCATTGTTGGTCGTAGTTCGAGAAGCATTTATTTGTCGAGAAAGTAAAGGGGTTACATGCAAAGCATTGATTTGCCTTGCATAGGCACATGCAATATGTTTGAAAGTGTTTACCTCATCGTGCAATACTAAATATGAGATTGACTTAGTATCAAGTCTAGGATTTTCTAAATCTTGAGATGTAGGATTTTCAGAAGTTTGACCTTCAAGATTTGGAATGTTTTTGGAAAATGAGCTGTTAGTATGGCTTGCCATACATCGATCCTCCTTCTAGTGCCAATTTTGTTGAGGGGGTTGGATTCCTAAGATTCAATAG
>ML806856.1:2537-19235 GCA_009831015.1 Picea engelmannii
TGATACCCTTTATTGTCAATTTGATTATATCTTATGTTGGTGCTTGACTTTTAAAAAGACTGAGCTAGTTTTGAACGATTGTCATAGTGGCACATGTAGTGATCATTTCTCTAGAGTGACTTTTGCATAATTTTTTTAAGCAAAACATTATTGGCATGAACTATTCAATGATTGTGTGAAAGGAATGATGTGAAGCTTGTTAAATCTTTTTTATGAAGAAATACACCGCTACTCCCTTGCATTCAGCCATTTTTGTTGGGTCCTTTGCCAAGTGGAGAATTGACTTTATGGAGTGTCATATTCCACCATCTAGTAATGGTCATAAGTATATTGTTGTAGTTGTAGAATATTTTACAAAATGAGCCAAAGCCATGCCAACTTACATAATAATGAAAATATGATGATATTCTTTTTATCTAACCACGTTATCGCTAGGTTCAATGTGCATAAAGAAATCATCTTTGGCCATGATTTTTTTTTTTTTTCAAAATGAGATGATGAAAACACTAGCTGCTAGGTTGGGGTTCAAACATGAATATGCCACTCCCTTTATACAAGCAAACAATCAATTCAATATTGTTAATACAATTTTGAAGACTATGCTTCAACAAATGACAACTAAACACAAACCTAGTCGACACACTATTTTTTCCATGTTATGGGCATACCATTCCTCCATTAAGACCACTATTGGATTTACACATTTTTATCTAACTTATGGTATTGAAGCAGTTTTTCCTATTGAATATGAGATTCCTTCCCTTCTATTAGCTATCAATTTTCCCTCAATAACAATGTATCATTGAGCTTGAATGCTTAGATGAGGGGCTTTGTGATGCCTGACTTCTCTTTAAGATTTTAAAAAATGAGCAAAGTCCCATTATGTAGTGCCCCACCTTTTGTATGGTTAGCCTATACGGGTGAACTTAGTAGGGACAGATCCATATACTAGATTGATATTTTGATGGGTTTTTCTATGGCATTAAATGTGATACATGCGTTCTAATTTTTTTTGTGTTCATGTTTTTTTTTTTGGTTATTGTGTTTTCACATATGTTGTGTTGACCATGCAATACTTTGATATTCATGATGATGTGATGATACTATGTTCTTACGATGACATGCAGTTATTTGTTATTCATGATGTTATGTTCTTATGATGGTAGGTGATAATTCACATCTAGTTATTTATTATTAATGATGTTATAATGGTGTTATGTTGGCATGCGATAGATAGCATGTGGTTCTTAATATTCACGATGATGCGATGTTCTTGTGACAATATATGTATTAGGAGAATTTTGAGGTAAAAAATGGGCTTCCTAAGAGATATATTAAAAAATTATGAATCAATCATTTTATCGGGAAAGTGTATTTAACAATTCACCTCTTACACTATATTCTATGTACAATCTAAATAACTATGGTTGAGTTACATTTAAAGGTTGATTAGACTTAATAAAATTAATAAAAAAAGATATGTTGATGTGACTGAGAATGAATTTTAACTTTCCCAAAAAACATCTTGAACAACTAATGCATTTTTATGTCTTGATTGAACTTGGAGACCAATTTAAATAATAAAATATATGCACAATGAAAAGTTATTCAAAATTTGCATAGCAATATTTATGTATCACAATTTTAATATTCATGATTTTGATTTTGAAAAAACACAAAAAAATATTTGGGCACAATTTTAATTTTTATAATTTTGATTTTAAAAAAATGTGGACAAATGTAACTTGGGCATAATTTTAATTTAAAAAAAAAACTTGACGAATGTAACCTCTGCTCCTTAGCTCTTGGCCACTACTCTTCTTGCTTGGGTGGACAGATCAAATCACCACTAAAAATAGGTCGGATCACCACTGAAAACGTTACGACTACCACAAGAAACATTTTAGAGGTCCTTGTTTAGGTGGGAGGGTCAAATCACCATTGAAAATGTTACCACTACTACATAATAATACTCAAATATAAACTAAGCAAGAGAGCATCAACAAATACTACAAAATAAGACAAACAAGACAAACAAGGGTGTGTTGATGAACTAAAATTAAATAGTTAAAAAGATAATACAACCGAGCTTTCATTATGTATTTTTATTGTGTAAAGAAAAGTGTTTTACTTAGCATTTTTTTTAGAACTTAAATCATCATATATTTACACTCGCTGCATCAATTGATCTCCTTGGCCACCGATCCTTGATTGCTTGACTGTTCTATTTGTTTTATTGATTATTTGAAGAGTTTGTGTTTTATCTTTCATCCTCATCCCTAGAGCATCAATCCATGCCTGAGCAGTCAGCCAGGAGCCGGATCGACGACCGTCAATTCGGTGTTAATAGACCTATAGATCATAATGCCCTGCTTTTTTGTGCATGGATGATGAGCGAAGGATAGTTCAGCCCAATTGTCTACCCCTGTTGGTTGTTCTTGGTCGAGTGATTGTCTCGTGCCTTGTTGTGATTGATTAACTCTGTGATTTATTGCTTGATGATGAAATTTTACTCTGCCTTGGGCCACACTGGAATAAGTTTTATTCTTTTATATCTCTGTGTTGACAACAATTTTCCCTATGCATTTTAATCTGTTTTTAAGGGGAATTTTGCCCTGTGTTTTCATACTTATGGCATGTGTTTTTCCTCTACATTATATGTTACAATGATGGCGAATTTACTCAACGAAATTTGGTGTGTTAAAACTCAACGAACCCTTTTTGATGGTAAACTCAGTTTTGTTTGATGAAATCCAGCAAACGTGATGTTAATTTCCACGATTTTTCCCCTTTATCTGACCACGATTTTGTGAAAAACCACAGTAAATTTTGTGCCTGGGTGTTGTGTTGTTAATGTCAGAGCGTCCACCATGCTAAACCACAACATTTTTTCTACTCTGCGTTCTGAATTGTAATTTATACCTACGTTTCCTTAAACCACGATTTTATTGCCACTTTGCAAATTTTCAGATTCACAGTTGGCACCATGCACAGTTTTTATATATCGGTGTTTGCTCACCGTGAAATGTATATACAATGAATTGGACAACGTTTACTTTCTAGCTGCATTTAATTTTATTGAATGCAATATTACTATCTGATAGCGACTGATAGTTGATTGACTCTTAGGTGACAGCGTTATTTATGCCATGTTTTATTTATTCATCTAATTTCCTCTTAATTGCATCCCAGCTGTTAGCGTCAGAAGTCACTCCTGGATTGCTTGCAGGAGCAGAGCCCAACGCCCATCAGTTTTTATGTCACGGTTTAATAAATGGGGTGATCAAATGGATAAAGACTCAAGATGATATAGTCTTAACTCAGGAAACTGGGCCTGGCATGTAGAAAGCAAGGGAGGTCTTGATCTAACTTCCGTCAGTAAATGGATTAAAGGGTGGTAGACGGAAGACTTGTGATAAGGGCGAGCAAGACTGCCTCGGGCGACATGCCTTTGGAGCTTGAGGATGAAAAACTCAGAAGCCAAGATCCTCTTGGTCTAGAGCTTCAAGGAGCTGAGGGGTGACTTGATTGAATCCTTCAATTCCAAGTCGTTCAACGCTAAGAAAATCACAGGAACCGATTAGAAACCATGTAACTGTTACAATGATCCAACTTACATCATCCTATAATAGCTACAACTCGACTGGATCCTCCAATTCCGAGATGTTCTAACACAGTATACAAAGATATGGAAAAGAAACTGACATCCATAAAGTAAGAAATCTCAAATGCCTTATACATTAACCAGAGCGACCAACGCTTCATCAAAACTCTACAATCGGGAGCTTTGCTCAACCATCGATACCTTCAAAAATACAAAAACTGAGTACATATACTTGGGCAGATTTGCCCAACAGATGCGCGCTCGCCCTCCAAGGCGTAGCGTCTCTTCAATCAATCTTCGGGCGGAAGTCCTTCGTCAGACGTCTCCTTAACTTCGTATGGCCTTTGCAGGGGAGGTAGCTGAAACATTAAAGGCCAAAATGACGTGTGCAGACTTCTCTATCTAGTCGAGGACTTCGGCATGGCCTCTTTGGAAAAATCAGAACACAGAACTCCTTCGAGCAGATCGCTTGCCAGACCCTCCATACCTCACACTCAATGAATGAAAGGAGGTTTCAACCACCTGTTCTTGACTTCATTTACTCCGAGCGAAAACTAGGAGAGAAATCGTATCCGATGGCACCTGGAAATCGCGATGATCCTTTCAGTGACTGGACTCGACGCTTTTGGCCCCTTTTGCTTAGCTATTTTATTTCCCAAATGACCACGGACCGTGACCCTGCTTTTATTTCCATAGGTTCTTTTGGCGTTCGTGAATAGGAAGGAGTTGATCCTTGCTCTTCGAAACTGCGATGGGTAAAAAAGCGGGGAGCTTAATCGCGTGCCAGGTGTTCGTTTCAGATGGACGATTGAGACTGCCCCTTGATACTGTGGGCCTGACTTTGGGCGCTATTGGCACTTCGGGGTTCGGGGTTTCGAGATGTACAACGACATAAAACCTTCACCCTTTGAACTCGCGACTACTGAAAATCCGACGTGACCAGATCTCGTGTCACGCGTCCTTTGGGATGAACGGCTGCCATCCATTCTTGCAAAAAATATGGGCGCTATCCATTGCGCTAACCTTGGCGCAACTTCGCCAACCGCGATTTCCCACCAACCGTTGATCTGTCCCTTTGGATGGATCCTGATCGTTAAAATCAGACTGCTCACTCACTTGCTTTAAGCCCGAAATAGATTTCTTTTGTGAGCTGCACTCGGCGCTCATCGTGCCACTTGCAGACCTGATCGCTCTTGCACTTCGGACGAGTAATGTTACTAACACCAGCCATTTAATTGAGGACACCATGTAATGATTCTCCTAACCAAAACTCTCCATCTCTACCAGCATAGAATTTTGATTGAAGATGGAATCTCGGTATCTTGTAGCATGTTGGCCAAAATACTGCACTCACGGAGAGGCTCATGCATCAACGAGAAACTGGAAATACCACTCTCTAATACGACTGACGTACTACTCCTTGCTAGCCCATGTTGAATTTGTTGATTAATTTATTCATAGTCTCTTATTGATCATCATGTATTTATGTTGGTAGATGGCGTGCTCTAGTATTAACGGCTCTAATTCTACCTACAACATAGGCAGTAGCCTTTATGCCTTGCTTTGCTTCCAATGGTATTACTCGGAGATGAGCATTATGAGTGGAATCCAATGTAGCTGCGAGAATTAAATTTGAAGGGATGGTTACTTTTTCAATTTAAAAGGTCATTGTTGGTTTAACTCTTTTCCCTTATGGTAAAACTAGTAAGTCATAATAAGTAAAAATCCATTATGGTAAAACTAGTAAGACATAATAAGTCAAAATCCCCCATGGTAATACTAGTAAGTCATAATAAGTCAAAATAAAAAGTGCTTTCCAAAATTTCATTTGGAAAAGGAAAACAAGTGAAACATTTTCACCAAAACAAAATAAATGCATGCTTTAATATTAATGACTATTCTCGTTTGAATGTATTGTAGTTTTGAATATAGTGTTAAATTATATTATCCTATTTTAAAGTTTCATATAAAACTATAACAGTTATTAAATATTAAAACTGATATATTGAAATATAATTGTAAAAGTTGTTTGGATTTGAAGATGATATTGAAGGACATTTTTCAATCCAAAAAAACTACCAGATAAATCTCAAAACACTATGAGTATTGGCTTCTTGAATATTTCAAACAAATATCTAATTCTTGGATATGATATGATCTATGTTTCAATGGAACCATTTTTGTGCCTACCCCGGTTAAAAAGAGTACAAACTTTAGTAATACTATAAAATACTTTTCTCTCTAAACATTCAAAAGGTTTAATTGGATACAACAATTTAATAAAACTTTCAAAATATCTAGTAATACACGCCATCATGTATCATGTGGTTTCTCAAGTATATCTTAAAATATTTCACAATTGGAACGTCAACTAGAGATGCATGTCCTTTTAGGGGCTGCATTTAAAGTACTCTAGTTGATATCATTACAAGTGGTTGCTTGATGACATTTTGATATTGGTGTTATATTCATTAAAAGTTATGATTGTTGAAAAGTATGGAACTATGTTGTGATAAAAATGATAATATTTTACTATAAGTATGATTAGTTGAGACAATATAAATTGGATTCATATTTTTAGGGAAACTATGTTCCATTGGTACAAATGCAAAATCTTCCTAAAATATTATTTGAATAACTAGTTACAACTTGTTACTAGTATGATACACCAAGAGAAACTCTTGCACAAACAACCACTGGAAAACAAGTGTTGACACTTGAAAGAACATAACACCACTTAGGAAAGTTTTTTTGCTCTAAAGATGAGATTCAACTTGAAGATCGGTAGCTACATGTGTACAAATGTTACATATTGAGCATACATTTGTGTGTGCAATATATATATATTCACTTATGCTTCACTTGTTGTCGTAACGAAGAGGGGTCATTACAGATTGTTATGATATAACATTGGAGTGTGAAGATGAGGAAGGGAGGAAAAGAAACCTACAAGGAATTCAAAAGTATGTCTCAGTGAGACAAATATCAGCACTTCAAGTGAAGAAGTATTGCAGAAAAGGATGTCCTGTGTATGCAATAAAAGTGTTGAAATATGTTGAAGACATTAAACCAATCCTAGGGGACCATCCTATATTAGGAGAGTATAA
Organism: Picea engelmannii; assembly: GCA_009831015.1. Lineage (NCBI taxonomy): Eukaryota > Viridiplantae > Streptophyta > Pinopsida > Pinales > Pinaceae > Picea > Picea engelmannii. The sequence continues at coordinate 9,249 of ML806856.1, forward strand.
ATATGTGTTTCTAGAAGAGGTACCTAGTCTACCTCCAAGAAGAGATATTGATTTTTCAATAGAACTTGTATTCGGAGCGGTGCCAATGTCTAGAGCACCCTATAGAATGAGTACACCAAAGCTAGTTGAGCTCAAACTGCAACTAAAGGAGATGTTGGAAAAGGGTTACATCCAACCTAGTGTGTCCCCTTGGGGAGAACCAGCCTTGTTTGTGAAAAATAAATATGGCACACTCATATTGTGCATAGACTACCGACAACTCAACAAGATGACCATTAAGAATAAGTACCCCTTGCCAAGAATTGATGACATGTTTGACCAGCTGACAGGTGCTACAATATTTTCTAAAATTGATTTAAGGATAGGGTACTATCAAGTCCGAATTAAGGATAAAGAAATCCATAAAACAACCTTTAGGACAAGATATGGGAACTGTGAATTTGTGGTGGTGCCATTTGGGCTTACCAATGCACCAACCACCTTTATGTTCCTGATGAATAATGTACTAAGAAAATTCTTGGAAATATTTTTGTTGGTCTTCATAGATGGAATTATGATCTATTATAAGAGAAGATAAGAGCATGAAGAGCACCTCAAGGCAGTGCTTCAAGTGCTAAGAGAGCATAAGCTCTATGCCAATTTTAATACGTGTGATTTCTTTTCTAAAAGGGTTAATTACTTAGGCCATGTCATCATTGAGGAAGGAGTGGAAGTTGAACCTGACAAGGTCAAATCCATCATGGATTGGCCTACACCAAGGGATGTCTCTGATATCAGATCCTTTATGGGCCTAGTAGGATACTATAGGAGTTTCATAAAGGGGTTTTCTAGGATTGGTTGCCCAATCACCTCCCTACAAAAAAAGTGAGTTAAATTCATTTGGAGAACAGAGTCTGAGGAGAGTTTTCACCAACTAAAATATATTTTAACCAATGCACCAATGTTGAAAACTGTAGACCCAAACAAGGAATTCCTGGTGTGTACATATGCCACCAAAGAAGGACTCAGAGGAGTCCTCATGCAAGAAGGGCATGTAATCTGTTATGAATCCAAAAAATTAAATGAACATGAAAACAATTATGTGACACATGAATTGGAATTGGATGCCATAGTAAACTATTTAAAAATGTGGAGGCACTACCTCTTAGGCAGAATATTTATGTTGATGACAGACCACAATGGGTTGAGATACTTGTTTGACCAACCCAAACTCAATGCTAGGAAAGCTAGGCGGATGGCTCTCCTTAGTGAATTTGATTTTGAAATCAAACATATTAAGGGAAAGGAAAACAAAGTAGTTGACGCCCTCAATAGAAGTATGAATGTGATTCACCTGGTAGTTGTGAGCACCTGTGAACCCAACATCAAGGAAAGAGTCAGAAGTGCACAAGAACCAAATGCATTTTTCAAAACTGTGAAATCATACCTAGAGAAAGAGCCCACAGGGCTAAAGTATGAGGGCGATCAATTGTTGAATGATGGCCTTATAAATTACAAAGGTAGGTTGTATATTCCAAATTGTTACGACTTGAAGAGGTTCATAATGGATGAACTACATAAAATACCATACACTGGTCACCCTGATTATTAGAAAATGATCACAACCACCAAGAAACTATTTTATTGGTCGATAATAAAGAAGGAAATAGTTGGCTACTTGGTTAAATGATTAGAATGTCAATAGTTTAAGGTGGACCACTGACATCCAACAGGTTTGTTGCATCCCCTACCAATTCCAGAGTGGAAATGGGAAACCATCTCCATGGATTTTATCACCGGGTTGCCTAAATCAACTAAGTAGAATGATGCCATTATGGTAGTTGTGGATAAGTTAAGCAAGGTTTCCCACTTTATCCCTGTAAAATCAACTTGTAATGCAATATATATTGTGAACATCTTCATGAAAGAAATATTTGTACTGCATGGCATGCCTAAGAAAATTGGATTGGACATAGATACCAAATTTACTTCAAATTTTTGGAAATATTTATTTGTTGGTTTTGAAACTAAATTGCTATTTAGTATAGCCTATCACCCTCAAACTGATGGATAGACAAAAAGGGTAAATCAAGTATTATAGGATATGTTAAGGATGCATGTTATGCATCATCCAAGGAAGTGGGAAGACTACCTACCACTGGTATAATTTGCTTATAACAATGGTTATCAAGAGTCATTGAAGATGATTCATTATGATGTTCTCTATGGTAGATAGTGTAACATTATAATCAGTTGGAATAACCCAGTAGACAGAATCAAACTCAGGCCAAAAATATTAAAAGAAATAGAACAACAAGTAGCTCGAATAACACAAAAGTTGAAGGTGGCTCAATACCGACAAAAGAGCTACGCAAAAAAAAATAGGACTCCTAAGGAGTTCAAAGTAGGGGATCGTGTGTATATCCGTATTAGACCCAGAAGAATTCCCTTAAGAATGGGAACTTGTGCCAAGATGGAACCTCAATTTTTTGGACGCTTTAAAATTCTATAAAGAATGGGACCTATAGAATATAGACTAGCACTTCCTCTCGCAGTAAAATCACATAATTTTTCCATGTTTGATTATTGAAGAAATATGTACATGATTCTAATCATATAATTGATTGGTCTGTGATCTAGGTGGAACCAAAGGGAGAATTCCTTCCAGAACCACAATGCCTACAAGACAGGAAACAGATCCCACTCAGAAACATAACCATTTCCTAGGTCAAGGTGCAGTGGAAACACTTTGGCCCATATGAAGCCACATGGGAATTGGAGGATGCCATGAAACATGCATACCCATTTTTGTTCTCTGATGTACATAAAAACCACAGTGGCAGGTAGAACACCAGGGGTGGTATTCCTTTTAAGAGGGAGGGGATTGTAACACCCACGTTTCTCCCAAATTGTAAATGTTATTATTACTGTGAAAAAAACTATAGACAGATCTGCCATATGAATGTTGGACAAAAAGTGAACCCTACCATAGAAATTAATGTATATATTTTTGTTATTAAATGAAAGGAAATTAGTGCTATGAATTTTGAAAGAGGGTTTCCAGATAGATCATGATGCATGAGAAGGGATGGTAGGGGAACTAGTAATGGGGAGTTGACCACCGCCAAGATGGTACCTTGCTATATATAAATGCGTAGTTCTAGAACAATATTCTGGACCAGAAAAAAATTAATTACCAGTCAGGATGGTAGTTGGGAATTATTCCCTCAAGAGTCAATGAGGGAGATGGGCAGAGTACCATATGAAACTTCCTGACCTGACCCACGAAACCTTATTGGGAAAGGCAAGAAAAGAGATGAAAAACTCATGGGAAGAGGGGAGAAGCACAAACATAAGACACATGAATGGTTGGGAGGACCAATAAAGAAGAAGAAGAGTGCACGAGCCTCTCTAGTTCTGAGGAAGAGAACTGAGAATAAAATTTTCTAGTTACAAGAGTGCTTGGAAAATGTTTTCTAATCGAGCTGATAAATAGAGTGGTAGTGATTGAGTGAGAAATCACAACAGAATCCCTTGCTTGGTAGCAGGAGACTAGATTTCCAGGTTTATGTGGGAAAAGGAGAGTAACATTTGTCCCTTGTTGTTGTTGAGATCAAGCAGAATATCTCTCATGGCATAATGATCTAGTTAGGGTTTGGCTAGTTGAGGAATACTCCAAGAACAATTGTTCCTATGGTTGGGTGGATAAGGCAACCCCTTTCACTAGTTGCCAACTAAATTCCAAAGTTTCAGATAAGTGTGACTCTAATTTTTATTTTACCTTGGATTTTTTGTTGTAATATGTAATTCCTTGAGCTCTATGATGGCATGATTGTTTATCTTGTTGAATTGTAGAGTTCGTGGCTTTGATGGCCTAGCGGTCTGGGAAGTTTGAAGTATAAATTAAATATCATATTTTGTTAATGGCTTCCTGTCTAATCATATTTAGAAAAGGAGACTTGTGATTAATGGGTTTCGAAAGGAATTGGGGAAGAAGGTGAGTTGGCCTCTGTTTGAATCTGTATATGCGCTAATTTCCCCAATGGACTGACCCAAGGATCGAATCCATAAATCCATAGTCGAGATGGACTCTACAGGACGGTCCCAAACTCATCAATCCCTTGATAGTTCCTTCCCTATTATAGATTATTAGTTTTATAGGAGAAAGGCACTTCCCTCAAACCATTCTTCTAAGTGACCACAGGCTCAAGTCCATGGGCTTAACCAAATCTTGGATTTGATTCGAGAGTGTAGCTCTCGGGGCTTGTTGAGTCCCATATGATCAAGACCTAGAACCCTTCGCTACGTCCAAAAGAAGCTAATACCTTTGGGCTTCGGGACTTCAGAGGTTTGAGACTTCGGGATGATGGAACCTCACAACATCCACTTTTCACCGAAGGCAACTTGTTGGAACGGTGACCAGACGGTTTCACCGAAAATCGGTGGTCTTGTACCTGTATCATGGTACCCGCCTTATCATTAAACGCCTACCAGATTTTGACCACGAGCATTCCCTTCATCATTGATCATCATCACAGATCAACAACGTGATCCTCATCCTTGTCCTCTTATGGTTTCAGCGGTGGGGATGCTACCCGAAATTTCCACTTGATCGAACGATTGGCAGGAGTTCGTGACTCCGTGACTTCGTGACTATTGCAATATCCAAACCTTCCAACCTTTCCAGAGTGTTACCAATCGGAGTGGTCACGAGGGAGTGGTTACCTTTTGTTGTTGGTCATTACTCTCGCTTATTCTATCCTTCCACTACCCTCGATTATGGGGATTTGGTTGAGGGTAGTGGAAGGATAGAATAAGTGGGAGTAATGACCAACAACAAAAGGTAGCCACTCCCTCGTGACCACTCCGACTGGTAACACTCTGGAAAGGTTGGAAGGTTTGGATATTGAAATAGTCACGAAGTCAGTACTTTAGGAGTTATGGGTATTATGGGGATTTGGGACTTCAGGAGTTCGCAGTAAAGCATAACCCAGGCTTTGGACCGAAGGTCAATAATTAATTAAGCATCAGGATTAAATAAATCATGTGATTAACATTAAGTTAAGTACATTTGTGGGACCCTCTCTGAGAGTCCAGAAATTTGGAACTTTGGGACTCCGGAGCTCTGGGAGATTTGAGGATATAGGAGGGTGTGGTAAATTTTGAAGCGCCAAAATACCCTCATTAAAGTTTCAAACCTTGATTGGGTGGGCCCACGTACGCCATGGTGAAGTGGCGGGATCAAGCAGGTCCATGTGGTGTCGTGGTATGGGACATGGGTGAAGGTGGGACCCACTTCCCACTTGCCAACTTTGGGCTATGGGTAAGTGAAGATAGATCCCAACCATTAGATCTAAGGGTGGACAGAACTCTACCATATATCCTCAATAGGTGGGAGACTTCAAGACTTCGGGTCTCCGGGAAGTTTTAGACCTGCGTAAAAATTTCGAAGGGTCGAAGGCCCAGTATTCGCGAAGACTGGGAGATACTCCATGTAACCAAAAACCACGTCACTGCTAGGGGTGGTGACTAGGGTTATTAAATTTCCATGTCAGATGGTACGATAGTAGTGAGGCCACGTGGTGAAGAGGATGGCCATTGACCAAAGATGCCCCGAAAAACTTCGGAAGGCTATAACTTTCAAACCAGAGCTCAATTTTGGGCAAGGTTTCAGTCATTGGAAATATCTTAGTGAGCACACGACGATGGTGTCCTCATTCGAGAATTCAAAGAGTTGTAGGAAAGAGGAAACATTATAGCCCCATCCCTTAAAAGGATACTTAGGGGGTCGGGTGTGTCACACACACACACACACACACACACACACACACACACACATATATGATACTTGACCTATGGTTTTATTTATTTTGCAACTAAAAATGTTATTTTTTTTGTTATTAATAACTGGAGATGGGTAGGGGGGTCCTTCCTCTAGCTCAAGTTGTCTTCCAATCCTCCTTTGATGCTCAGAATATGGGAAGTTGCATGTTCAAACCCACCAACAAATATTTCAAGTACCTTGTGTGCCACTAGCGGGTGTATGGTTTTAATTAAGGCCCATGTGATGGGTCTTGAGTTGGGTGAAGGGTACAAATTTAATGGCCACCCCATACAACATTTGATTGGTTATCTATCACTATTGAGGGGTCTACAATAGAGTGATTATCGAGGTCGATACTGTTATATTTTCATTATTTTTGTTAACATTAGATTTACCATATCATTTTAATATTATTTTAACACTCAATAATCATATACTGAAATATATAAGAAATATATAAACATGCACAAGAGGACACAAATATTTATCCTGGAAAAACCCCAAACACGTGGAAAAACCCAGTGAACTTTTCTTAGAGAGAATATTCCAATACAACCATGAACAAGCTCTAATCACAAGAGAAAACCAAAAATGAAGAATCAGATACTTTTCTCTTCTTCTTGTCAAACCCTAGCGAGGGTAGAAAAATGAGTCACCATAGAAATAGCACAAGATAGGCGCATCACTAGCACACCATAGAACTCGCACAACTAGTAGTTGCAGCTGCAGTTGCTACTGCAACTGCAATTTCTACTATAACTGCAACTGCCACAAAGAAACTAGGAAACAACACACAACCTTAGTGAAACTCTTCCATAGGTATCTTACAAGATACATCACCAAGATCCACCAAGAATATCCTTCCCCAAGTGGGGCACACTCTCCAAAAGAACCAGAAACTAGAAACCATAAATAGTGAAACTGCAGTTGCAACTACAGCTGCAACTGCCTAGTGCACACTACAGAAGAAGAATTTCCTGACTATGCAAATGAAATGACCCAGATTAGTATTTATACTAATCCAGGTGCATGTCTAGGTCGTCTTCTTATTCTGGGTCTTTATTATTTCTGTGGGCCAAATTCTCTTCCTAGAAATTATATTTCCGCTTTATTATTATTTCCTGTGGGTTGACTTCTCTTCTGTGGTCTTCTATTTTACTTTATTCTTTTTTGGGGTGTTCTTCAATTGTTCAATGGTCTTCCTTTGAATTATTGGAATCTTCTTCTTCTCTAAGAAAAATTTTCTAGGAGGAAAATACCTCCCGCGGCTACCAAAACATCAACACTCCCTCTTAGCTAGTGAGGTATCTTTCCATGATTTCTTCATCTAGTAGTCCATTGACTACTCTGTAATCAACTAGTAGCACACAACTACTACCATGCCATCAATAGCTCAAATCGTCTATCACGGTCTCCAAGACTATGCTGCAATCATCTAGTAGCACACAACTACCCATATTGTCTAGTAGTACACAACTACTGTCATAGTCTAGTAGTATACAACTACTTCCATAGTCCTCCTAATTGTGCTTCGATAAAATAGTAGCACACAACTACTGTTGGCATGTTTTACAGGCAACGTATTCTTGTCATTGATGGCAAGTACAACAACGATGATGGCTTGAGTACATCAACGATGATCAACAACACAGTGATAATCAGGGAAGAGAAACAACTGTGTTTGTTGGATCCCTTCCTGAATTCCCGATGGTCGTCGGATCTGAATAAGAGCATGCTGAAGAGGTAGGCCCATAAGGTCTAAGGAGAATTTATGATCATTGGATCCCCTTCCAATTCTCGATAGAATGAGGATCGTCAGATTTGAATGTAGAAAAGAAGAGCGCAATGAAGAGGAGGACAAGTCTCAGATGTTAGATCCAAGCACAGGACTCGACCATCATTGGATCAAGGAGAAACTGCACATTCTTTAAAGTGCAAGGAGTAGTGGGGCTTACAAAATTCCGAAAGATGGAGGACCGTCCATTTACGGGTAGGACACGTGGGGATAGATCGTCAGTTCACTGACTGGAGAGTCAAAGGAACGATGTTCCCTAACCTCTCGAAATCACGATTTAATCTGAGCCGTCAAATTAAGGTTGAATCTGGATCGTTGATTCCATTCCATGTCAGAGTTTCGGGGATCGAGAGTTGGAGATGTCAAGTAATATCATCCACAAGAATCCCGATTTCGCGATATGCGAAATCCCGTTTTAATCGTAGCCATTGAATCAAGATTGAACCTGGACCGTTCATTCCAGCCCATGTCGGAATTTCGCGGATCGAGTGTTGGAGATGTCAAAGAGTATTAACATCAAGAATACCAATATCAAGATATGTGAAATCACGATGTAATTGCAACTGTCAGATCAAGATGTGATCTGGACCGTTGATCTGACTTCTTTACGGAGTTTTGTGGATCGGGAATTTGAAGTGACAAGAACACTGAATGTCCAGAGTGTCGAAATCGCGATGTGTGAAATCCCGACTGAATCTGAACCGTCAGATCAAGTGTTGATCAGGACCATTGATCTAACTCCATATCAGAGTTTCGCAAATCGCGACATGGAGAGGCAAAGAAAACAATGCAACAAGAATGTCGAAATCGCGATTCAATCACAGCCATTGAATCAAGATCAGATTTGGATGATCAAATCATAGGACATGTGGCAAGCGATTGAAATTTCGCTGACATTGAAACTCACGAAATGAGAAATCACAAAAGGGCCTTATGTATAAAGTTGTGGTCACAGCCCTTGGACACATCAGCGAGAGATGGAGAAAAGAGCTAGAGAAACCAAGCTCAGTTTTGGGGATCGCGACTTGGAGAGTCGAGATGCAGGATCCCATGAAGCCAATCCAATGGTGCAATTGAATTTGAGCATAATCAGAGGGCTAATATTGCTCCTCCCAGTGTAAGTGCTAGAAACCATTGATGGTCTCTGCCAGAGAATTCGAAGAGACCTTTGTGTGATCGCTAAAGGAGATGAAGAGTCTCTAAGATTCACCCAGTGAAGGAAGACGATTCTTAGAGGGATTGACAAATGGATGAGCGTTGAAGTCTGTAACTGAAATAGAAGGCATAAGCTCGACTGTGCCAAAGAATACAAGGAGTCTCAACTGCTAGAGAGCTTGAGGAATCTCAGGAGAACACCCAGTGATGTTGGGTGCATGGTGGGAACCACCAGAGAAGCTGAAGAGTCACGATGATGATCAGACAGAGCACTCAAGTTGTGGAGGAGTTTGGCGCGGAGTGAGCATGTAGAGGCATGGCGAATATTGCATGCACAAAGACAATAGAGACTATAAGAATGGGAAACAAAGAAGAAAAACGGGTTGTCACTGTCAAGGAGAATTCAGAAGTGTGAGCAAGGAGGCAGAACACAGGAATAGAAATGCACAGTCAAGGAATGGTGCATTCAAGGGATATGGCGCATAGAGCATAAAAGGTAGAAGAACAGAAAGTGTTGGGGATGTGCATAAGACACTGATGCAGACAGGGCAGAGCAGTGTAACAGAACAACGAAAAGGCTAGTAAGCCATTGAATAATTTTGTATCGTTGTAATAAGTCTTAGTAACAAAGAATTTATATTCCAGGGTGCTTGGGAGGTGCTAGGGAGGACTGTTGTTCTCATAGGTTCAAGTGGGTGCTTGAACACAGGGAGTTGTAGCTTCCATCTGGTGGCAGCCAGAGAAACCAGGGTGGCAGGGTGGTGCAAGGGAGAACTCTTGTTCTCTGTTATACAGGTTGGTGCCTGTATGATTGGAAGTTGGTGCTTCCATCCAGTTGGTGCTGGAAACACTTAGGGAGTTGGTGCTTCCTTCTAGTTGGTGCTAGAGAAACCAGGGAGTTGGTGCTTCCTTCTAGTGGGTGCTAGAGAAAACATAGAGTTGGTGCTCTCAGCAAGTTGCAGCTTGCAAAAACAGAGGTTGTAGCCTCACAATGAGTTGGTGCTCATATGTATGGTAAAGTAAAGAATGTAGATAATACTTATCATATAAAGAAAAAGAGGTTTTTACCCTGTATGGGTTTCCTAGGGAAATATTTGTCTCTGTGTTTCTCATATATGTGACTGATGCTGAATGTGCCTTTGTTTATTTCCCTGCATTATTGTGATCATCATTGAGTGCCTTGTAAAGATTTTAAAAGAAGCATAATTGTTTAAGCACGGTAACAACTGATTCA
>ML806856.1:22901-40352 GCA_009831015.1 Picea engelmannii
TCTACAGAAGACACAGCTAAAGCTGAAGATGAACAGGTCCAAGAATCAGAAAATGAAGACTCTAAATCAGATGAAGACTCAGACACTTAGACAGACTCAAATCAGCAGTCAACTACAAATTCCTCCTCCAGAATCATTCAAAAAAATCATCCTGCAAGTCAGATAATTGAAGAAAAAGATAAAGGTGTACAAACCAGGAGAAAGCTGAAAAAAACCACCGAAAAATCTCATATAGCTCTCATATCCATGCTGGAACCCAAGAATTTTAATGAAGCCAGCAAAGATGATCACTAGGTTAAAGCAATGAATGAAGAACTTGATCAGATTGAGAAAAACAATACATGGGAGATGGTTCAAAGACCTGAAGGTAAAAACGTCATTGGCTCCAAATGGATCTTTAAGAATAAGTTGAATGAGCAAGCACAAGTTATCAGGAACAAAGCGAGGTTAGTCTATAAAGGCTATGCTCAGATAGAAGGACTGGATTTTGATGAAACATTTGCGCCCGTAGCAAGATTAGAAGCTATCAGAATGTTTCTGGCCTATGCTTGTCATAAGAGGTTTAAAGTCTACCAAATGGATGTCAAGTCAGCCTTTCTCAATGGAGATTTAAGTGAAGAAGTCTATATGGAACAACCAGAGGGTGTCAAATTTTCTGATAACCCTGACTTAGTATGCAAGATGAAGAAAGCTTTATATGGTTTAAAACAAGCCCCTCGAGTCTGGTATCACAGATTGGATACGTATGTCAAAGACAAAGGGTTCAAGAGAGGAACAACTGGCAGCAATCTGTACATTAAAACCGAGGATAATGATTTGCTCATCGTACTGGTCTATGTAGATGACATCATCTTTGGATGTAATAAGGATTCACTGGTACAATGGTTTTCTTCTGCCATGGAGTCTGAATTTGAAATGTCTAGGATAGGAGAACTGTCATTTTTTCTTGGTCTGCAAATTACTCAGAGGCCCGAAGGGATGTTCATTTCTCAAGAAAAATATCTAAGAGAAATGATGAAAAGGTTTCAAATGGAAGATTCTAAACCTGTGGATACACCTATGGTAACTGGATGTAAATTAAGTAAGGATGATGATTCACCTGATGTTGATCAAAGCTCATATCGATCAATGATAGGAAGCCTGTTGTACATCACAGCATCTCGCCCAGACATAATGCATGCTGTAGGAATGGTAGGAAGATATCAGGCTGCACCCAAACAGAGTCATTCGCAAGCTGTCAAAAGGATTTTCAGGTATTTAAAAGAAACAATGACTTCTGGTATGTGGTATCCCAGAAATCAAAATCTTCAGTTGACTGCTTATTCAGATGCAGATTGGGCAAACTATGTTGATGAGAGAAAAAGCACCTGTGGAGGAGCATTCTTCCTGGGTGACTCCTTAGTAGCCTGGCTTAGTAAAAAACAAGGTTCCATTTCTTTATCAACCACAGAGGCAGAGTACATTGCTGCTGCTACCTGTTGCACTCAGGTATTATGGATGATTTAGACACTTGCAGACTTAGAGGTAAAATACACTGCACCGATCCCAATTCATTGTGATAACACTAGTGCCATTAGTGTATCTAAAAATCCTGTATTCCACTCCAAGACCAAGCATATTCCCATAAAATATCATTTTCTGAGAGAGCAGGTGACCAATCAGACTGTTCAGGTCCATTACATTCCCACTACAAAACAAATTGCAGACATCTTTACTAAACCCCTATCCAAGACACCTTTTGAATATCTCAGACAGAAGCTCGGTGTCATTTCGTTTCACACCTAAAAGAGTCCATCTTGTTAGGGGGAGTTTTGTATTGTGTGAATATCTAATGCCTCTGAAATTTACTACAACAGCTCAGGGGGAGCATGTCTCTTCTTTGACATTGATGTCAAAGGGGGGGAAAATAATTCGGGTGCCTTAGTTGCCATCAATGACAAAGGGAGAGATTGTTGGCATGTTTTACAGGTAGCGTATGCTTGTCATTGATGGAAAGTACAACAACGATGATGGCTTGAGTACAGCAGCAATGATCAACAGCGCAGTGATAATCAGGGAAGAGAAACAACTGTGTTCGTTGGATCCCTTCCTGAATTCCCGATGGCCGTCAGATATGAATAAGAGCACGCTGAAGAGGTAGGCCTGTAAGGTCTAAGAAGCATTTCTGATCATTAGATCCCCTTCCAATTCCCGATAGAACGAGGATCATCAGATTTGAATGTAGAAAAGAAGAGCGCACTGAAGAGGAGGACAGATCTCAGACGTTAGATCCAAGCGCAGGACCCGACCATCGTTGGATCAAGGAGAAACTGCACATTCTTTAAAGTGCAAGGAGTAGTGGGGCTTACAAAATTCCGAAAGATGGAGGACCATCCATTTACGGGTAGGACACGTGGGGATAGATCGTCAGTTCGTTGACTGGAGAGTCAAAGGAACGATGTTCCCTAACCTCTCGAAATCGCGATATGAGAAATCATGATTTAATCTGAGCCTTCAAATTAAGGTTGAATCTGGATCGTTGATTCCAGTCCATGTCGGAGTTTCAGGGATCGAGAGTTGGAGATGTCAAGTAATATCATCCACAAGAATCCCGATTTCGCGATATGCGAAATCCCATTTTAATCGCAGCCATTGAATCAAGATTGAACCTGGACCGTTGATTCCAGCGCATGTCGGAATTTCGCGGATCGAGTGTTGGAGATGTCAAAGAGTATTAACATCAAGAATCCCGATATCGCGATATGTGAAATCGTGATGTAATTTCAACCGTCAGATCAAGATGTGATCTGGACCATTGATCCGACTTCTTTACGGAGTTTCATGGATCGGGAATTTGAAGTGACAAGAACACTGAACGTCCATAGTGTCTAAATCACGATGTGTGAAATCCCGACTGAATCTGAACCGTCAGATCAAGTGTTGATCAGGACCGTTGATCTAACTCCATATTGGAGTTTCGCGAATCGCGACATGGAGAGGCAAAGAAAACAATGCAACAAGAATGTCGAAATCACGATATGTGAAATCACGATTCAATCGTAGCCGTTGAATCAAGATTAGATCTGGATCATCGAATCATAGGACATGTGGCAAGCGATTGAAATTTCGCTGACTTGGGGTCAATGGAGCATAGTGTTGAAACTCACAAAATGAGAAATCGCAAAAGCGCCTTATGTATAAAGTTGTGGTCACAGCCCTTGGACACATCAGCGAGAGATGGAGGAAAGAGCTAGAGCAACCAAGCTCTGTTTCGGGGATCACGACTTGGAGAGTCGAGATGCAGGATCCCATGAAGCCAATCCAACGGTGCAGTTGAATTTGAGCATAATCGGAGGGCTAATATTACTCCTCGCAGTGTAAGTGCTAGAAACCATTGATGGTCTTTGCCAGAGAATTCGAAGAGACCTCTGTGTGATCGCTAGAGGAGATGAAGAGTCTCTAAGCTTCGCCCAGTGAAGGAGGACGATTCTTAGAGGGATTGACAAATGGATGAGCGTTGAAGTCCGTAACTGAAATAAAAGGCATAAGCTCGACTGTGCCAAAGAAGACAAGGAGCCTCAACTGCCAGAGAGCTTGAGGAATCTCAGGAGAACACCCAGTGATGCTGGGCGCATGGTGGGAACCACCAGAGAAGCTGAAGAGTCACGATGATGATCAGACAGAGCAATCAAGTTGTGGAGGAGTTTGGCGCGGAGTGAGCATGCAGAGGCATGGCGAATATTGCATGCACAAAGACAGTAGAGACTATAAGAATGGGCAACAAAGAAGAAAAAAGGGTTGTCGCTGTCAAGGAGAATTCAGAAGTGTGAGCAAGGAGGCTAAATGCAGAAATAGAAATGCATAGTCGAGGAATGGTGCATTGAAGGGATATGGCGCATAGAGCATAAAAGGCAGAAGAACAGAAAGTGTTGGGGATGTGCAGAAGACACTGATGCAGACAGGGCAAAGCAGTGTAACAGAGCAACGAAAATGCTGGTAAGCCATTGAATAATTTTGTATCATTGTAATAAGTCTCAGTAATAAAGAATTTATATTCCAGGGTGGTTGGGAGGTGCTAGGGAGGACTGTTGTCCTCAGAGGTTCAAGTGGGTGCTTGAACATAGGGAGTTGTAGCTTCCATCTGGTGGTAGCCAGAGAAACCAGGGTGGCAGGGTGGTGCAAGGGAGAAATCTTGTTCTCGGCTATACAGGTTGGTGCATGTATGATTGGAAGTTGGTGCTTCCATCCAGTTGGTGCTGGAAACACTCAGGGAGTTGGTGCTTCCTTCTAGTTGGTGCTAGAGAAACTAGGGAGTTGGTGCTTCCTTCTAGTGGGTGCTAGATAAAACAGAGAGTTGGTGCTCTCAACAAGTTGCAGCTTGCAAAAACAGAGGTTGTAGCCTCACAATGAGTTGGTGCTCATATGTATGATAAAGTAAAGAATGTAGATAATACTTATCATATAAAGAAAAAGAGGTTTTTACCCTGTATGGGTTTCCTCGGGAAATATCTGTTTCTGTGTTTCTCATATATGTGACTGATGTTGAATGTGCCTTTATTTATTTCCCTACATTATTGTGATCATCATTGAGTGCCTTGTAAAGATTTTAAAAGAAGCATAATTGTTTAAGCACGGTAACAACTGATTCACCTCCCCCCCCCTCTCAGTTGTCCAACAACTACTACCATGCCCTCCAACAATCAACTAACAACACAAAGTTTCCACCATGTTGTCATGACTACATAGCAATAAACTAGTAGCACTAAGAAACTACCATGCTATCCAGTAGTCTCTCATGACTATGCAACATTCAACTAGTAGCACTAATCTACTACCATGCCATCAACCATAGTCATGATTTGAAATCCACTAGTATTCATAAGACTACTACCATGCAGTCCAATAGTCTCTAGAACTATGCAACAATCAACTAGTAGCACTAAGCTACTACCATGCCATCAACCATAGTTATTATCTTTGTGACTATGCAACAATCTACTAGTAGCACATAGCTACTACCATGCCATCAACCATAGTCACAAACTATATGACTATGCAACAATAAACTAGTAGCACACAACTACTACCATGCCATCAACCATAGTCATATCCTACAATTAACTAGTAGCTACACAAGCTACCACTATGCAGTCCAATGGTCTCTATGATTATGCAACAATCAACTAGTAGCACACAACTACTACCATGACATCATCCATAATCATAATCTGCAATCCCCATGACTATGCAACAATTATCTAGTAGCAAACAACTACTACAATTCTATCATCCATAGTCATGGCCTCTATAACTATGAAACAATAAGCTAGTAGCACACAACTACTACAATGCCATCATCCATAGTCATAGTCTCTATAACTATGAAAAAATAAGCTAGTAACAGACAACTACTACAATTCCATCAACCATAGCCATAGTTGATGTCTCTATAACTATGTAGCAATCAACTAGTAGCACATCAGCCATAGTTATAGTCTCATCCAGTAGCATGAATCTACTCCCATAGTCCTCACGACTATACATGCGATGTTTCTTCTCTCATCAGGTCTGGCAGTGCATTACCCCCTCAGTCACCTCACATGATTGATCTAGGGAACCCTTGGCCAAAAGAGTTAGCTGACAGGAGGAGAAACAACACACCACCCTCTCAACGAGGGTGGATATTCTACATCATGCCAAGCTTGTCTCTGAAGTACTCATACTTCACTCTAGACAGAGGCTTGGTGAGAATGTCCGCTATCTACTCATCTATGGATATGTATCGGAGATCCAAAACTCCTCTATGCACCATGTCTCAGATGTAATTATATTTGATCTCTATATACTTCACACAACTTTGATTGTCACAATGTATCAAATTTGTCTCCAACTCTAGATCAAATATCCCTGCAAGCATCTTCCAAATCCACACTACTTCATGGCTTGCAATATTGGATGTGATATAATATACCTCTATTGTATTGAGTGCCACTGATGTCTGATTCCTGCTTAACCATGAGATCATACCTGATCCCAAACTAAAGCAGCATCTGGATGTACTCTTCTGTTCCACTACACTCCCTACCTAGTCAGAGTATGTATATCTCTGCAGCTTCACATCTCCATCCGATACGTATCTCAATTCATATCCAATCATACCATGTAGGTACCTCAACATATGTTTTTTTCCATCCAATGTACATGTCTAGGTTCAACCATGTACTTACTTAAGGCATTCACTGCAAAACGTATGTCCGGTCTGGTGTTAACAAGGTACATCAAGCATCCAATCAATTGTTTGTACATTGTGGGATCCACCAAATATAAAAATGAATCACTCAAGAGCTTCATATTCGTCATCATAGGTGTGGCCATGGACTTGTATTCCATCATCCTAAATATTTGCAGGATCTCAACAATATATTTTCCTCGTCTAAGGAAAATCTCATTTGGTCTCTGCCACACCTCCAATCCCATCAAATCCAGATCCTTCATCTCGAACTCTGAAGTGAGTTCCCTATTGCACCCATATGTGATATTCTCATCCCCTGTAAGAAACAATTCATCCACATATAGGATCAATGGGAAAACATCCCCAAGATCATCAAAATAATTGTCTGACATATCTTGCCCTAGATGCCTTCTTGAGCCTGTACAAAGCTTTCTTCAATCTGCAAACATGAGACTCCTTCTCATATATCCTGTGGCTTCTATATGTACACTTCTTCCTAGATACTGGAGCAAGTGTCTCGTCATAATATTATCCCTCTTGCTGGGATAATCCTATGGCCACAAGTCAAGCTTTGTACATCTCTATGTTGCCATCTGCATCATGCTTGATCTTGTAGATCAACTTGGAAGTCACCACTGACTTCCCTTCTATTATCAAGGAAAAATACATGTCCCACTTCTTCTTACTGGCTTCCTCCTCTGTCATTGAAATAATGGAATCCTCCCAAGAGGTCTCATATCTCCTTGAAGCCTCTGAAGCATCGATATAGCCTCCTGGAAGATGTCTTTCTCTTCCATATGAATCTAAGGTGGAATACTTTCTGAATGAAATTCTCTAAGCCATCAAATCTCTTTGAGATCAGGTTCACTCTGACTCTACATGATCCCTATGAATCTTGACTCCCTCTGAGTTTATATAATCTCTGCATCCATATGCTCCCTTGCATATGATAACCTCCTCTTTAGGTCTGATCTAGTGTTGTGTAAGGCTTATTGCAAGTACTCATTGATACATCTGAGGTTGCAAAAGTCTGAGGTAGCACAAAGGGTTGACAACGAAAGTTTCGGAATTACAGTGAATACTAAAAAACCATAATTTATGAGGTGTACATGGGATAATAGTGTATTAGGGTGCGTACATATGCGGGTTGGCAGTGTATTAGGGTGTGTACATACGCGGGTTGGCAGTGTATTAGGGTGAGTACATACGCGGATTGGCAGTGTATTAGGGCACGTACATGAGGATAAATCCATAGAAACTTGAGAAGATGAAGATGTCAAGGTTCTAGGTTCTCAGATCAAACTCCTGGGAATGTCTACAGTGATTAGATACATCAGATCTATCCATTGATTCAAAAGGTATGTCTTATTTCTATGAGTATTTGGATTTTGATGTATGCATGAGAAATGGTTATGGAGACTTGAGGATTCTCCATAGAAAGATTAATGGTTGTATGGGATCTTCTGTATAATTCAGATCTACAGAAATACAGTGTTGGTATAATCAATATTTATCATTGATACTTCTTGCTAGAGTTAAGGCAAATCTTGTATTTCTTGGCATATGGCTAAGGGTTTTTGTCGTACATGTTTGAGAGCTTGTATTTGTGAAGTGGTTGATGTATTGAAACGTTGAATATCAGAAAGGGTTTGATGTCTAGATCATGTGAGGGTTATTATACTTGTTTATGATTACACACACTTATATGGCACATGGATAGAAAGAGATATAGAGTTTTTGGGTAAAGGTTATCTATGAGGATGCATGCACAGGGTACAGTTACAGTCTGGATACAGTTACAGGTTACAGATCTATGTGAAAATTTGCAGAGGATCAGAAGTTTTCAGAAGAAATAAAACCCTAGTTTTCAGAAGGTATACGCAAGCTACAAAATAGACAGGACGCATACATATGCAAGTTGTTGTATAGATATGGTGCGTACATACGCATGTTGCAGAACTACAAGTCGTGTATCCCTAGTTTCAGAAGGAATAGGTAGGCTGCATAACAAACAGGATGCATACATACGTAGGTTGTTGTATAGATAGGGCACATACATACACATGTTGCAGAACTATAGGTCGCATATCTTTTGTATCTTGTTTGATACACGTTCAGTTTAGGTACAAGTTGATTGCAGTGCAGTAGTACAAGTTGGTTGCAGGTTAGTGGTACAGATTTGTATAGTTTTACAGTGGCATATCTCACAGTGATTGTGTGACAGTGGTTCCATCATTCTACTTCTACTTCAGGGTGGTTGGATGGGGCAAGGATAGGTGTTTGTAGCCACCTTCCAGTTGTAGCCAGAGAACATAGGGGGTTGTAGACTCCTTCTGGTTGTAGCTAGAGAATTGGGGAGTTGGATCTTCCCTCATGTTGTATCCTAATAAACTAGGGGGTTGGAGCCTCCTTCCAGTTGCTGCTGGAAAACAAAGGAAGTTGGTGCTTCCAATGAATGTAATTCTTAAAGACATATAAGGAAAATCATTATGTGGTTTTCTCCCGCTTTGGGTTTCCACGTAAAAAAACTGGTGTACTGTGTATGTGTATGATTTCTCATTTGTTCATTGTTTATTTACTCTACAACTATTGGATGATAATGCTACATTGATATAACACTTGCATTTTGTGGTTAAAAAGGATTAGATTTCTCTATTAATGATTCACCCCCCCTCTCAGTAATCCAAAAATAGGTATCAGAGTTGGTTCCTTGAGAAATTAGTTTAACCACTGAAAGGTGGATCATGGAGAGCAACAACATGTATAAAAATGGAATACCATAGTTTGATGGACAAAAGTATTCATTTTGGAGAAAAAGGATGAAAACATATATACAGGCACGGGGATTTGAAATTTGGCAATCATTTGTAGATGGATACAAAAAACCAACAATTTCACCGACAAATGAAAGAGCAATAAAACTCGGTCAAAATAAATCCAAAGCCACAAATGCATTTCTGAATGGTCTTTGTGAATCAGCATACACCAAAGTTATACATTGTAAATCCGCTAAAGATATTTGGGACAAGCTTCAAAATATTTATGAAGGAGATTCAAAAGTCAAAGAAACAAAGATTCAAACTTACAGAAGTCAATTCAAACAACTAAAGATGAAGAAAGACGATAATATTGCAACTTACTTCTTATGAGTTGATGAAACAGTAAATGCAATCATAGGATTGGGAGAAGAAATTAAATAATCTGTAATTGTTCAAAAGGTACTAAGATATCTTCCTATGAGATTTGATCCTAAGATATCAACACTAGAAGAAAGAGCAGATCTAGACTCAATAAGCATGGACGAACTACATGGAATCTTCATAGCATATGAAATGAGAATTGAATAGGAAAATCCAGATATAAAAGAAGCAACTTTCAAAGCATCTAAAAGGTCAAATCAAAAGGGAAAGCAAAAGGAAAAAGAACACAGCAGCAGCAATGACATCGCGGAAGATGATGAAGAAGTGGCCAACTTTTTCAGAAGATTGAACAAGGGAACCAACGACATATATAAAGGTAAGCTTCCATTGATTTTTTTTAATTGTGATGTTATTGGTAATTTTGCTAACAAATGTCCTCATAAGAAAAATAAGAGGAATGGTGAAGATTACTCAAATAGAAAAAAAACATATAAAGGAAAAAGAACCATAAAGAAAGATTTCAAGAAAAGCTTCTGCACCAAAGAAGACATCTCCTCATCAGATGAAGATGAAGACAATGACAGTGAGATAGAAAGAGTTCTATTCGTGGAAGTAGAAGAATCTGATAAAGAAGACACCGAAGAAGAATATGAAGAGGCATAAGTTGACTACCGAGAATAATCGTTGACTGTCATAGAAGTTAGAAGAAGAGAAAAGAATAAAAACAAGAAGCTACAAGCAGAACTAGACAAGAATGAAGACACTCAGAAACTAGAACAAATGATCACAAATTTGAAGGTTCAAATAGAAGAAGATAAAAGAATTGAAGAAGCACTCAAAGAACAACTAGAAGAAAGAGACAGGATCATTGGAAATTTGGAAGCAGATATTGTCACATTAAGAAAGAATCTTCAAAATAAAAATATGAAGAACAACTCAAAAGTTTTGGATGACATTATCAACAGTCAAAAGCCTCATCATGACAAGTCTAAACTTGGATACAATCAGACAGAAAAGGGATCAAGCTCCAAAACAACAGAACAATAAACATATCCAAAAAAATATGTGTTGACGATTAAAATCGCAATGAGGATTTCACCCACAAAGTATTGCTAAAGCCTATTATTTAAACTATGCTAATGATATATAATACTAGTAGGTGGGACCCCCTTGTAGACTGGAGGCTCAGAGATAGTCTTATCACACATTTTATGTTGTTGTTTCAATGTTTCTTACAGGGTTCTATATGATTGATGATGCAGTATTGGTTTTGTTTGCGACAAAATGGCGGATGGATAATGCATTTTCTGTGTTGGTTCTGTTATTATAAGCTCTAAATTCCATGTTATGAATGGCTTATATTTATTGTTATTACATTTTATATTTTCGCCATGATTCATTACCTGTTACACCTGCACAAGGCACATGTTAGTAACAACAAGAAACAAGAGCAATGGAAAGAGACTTATGAAAAAAAATCCAAGAAGAGGAACTATACTATATTATGTTATGCTATGTGCAAATGAAATAAAAAGGAAATAGTGTCAGTCCTAACTAGCAATGGTTAGTGGCTATAAGATTTATAGTGAGTTATATTGGGTGCATTTGATATATGTTATGGTATGATTTTGGCAATGGTTAATATGGATTGGGGTGGCGCAATTGGCAAGCAATATCTGCAATTTTCGATGCATGGAATTAATGCCATGGGATTAATGGTATGGTTTTGGCTGGCTGACGTGTACTACAAAATTGAATGGAGTGGATGATGGAAGCGATGTGCAGTAAATGCACATCATTCCATACTTATACCACTAGGTCATCACCCTAGCATGGTTATTGTTCATTTGGTTTTGTTGTGGTTAAGCTCCGAGATTAAAGCCCAGAAGGAACTGCTGGACCAACTCGCCCTTTTTAAAGACATTGGTTACAGGTATGGTTCTTTTCGCCCATCCATGAATTTTCTTTATGTATGAAATGAACATTGGCTTGGTAATGTTTTGGTTTGTGTTTTCCTGAGATTGGCAACTGTGTAAACACGTGGGTGTTTTCTCTAGAATGATTGTGTGGTTATTCGTTTGCAAATGGAAAAAATGATGGTTGAAGTTGTGATTTCGTTGGTTGTTCTGTGTGGTGGAAACTGTAATGGCTCATTGTTGTTTTAAGTAGTTATGGGTATTTTATTGGAGGGTTTCACTCTGTTTAGCCTTGCTGGCCACCTCCTCACAATTAACGGTAAGCATACCCGATTATATTTGGTTTTTATGGCATTGTTGTGTATGTTTCAAACTCCTTTTGGTCACTATATATCCTACAGAGCCATGTTTGTGGGTTTTTCACCTAGTCGTGGGCTTATTTTGTGGTATTGGCATCATCACAGTTGGTTATGAGGTGGCCATTATGTTGGCATGTTTAAAGGAAGAGTGTGCTTTTCATTGATGGAAAAAACAACAACGACGATGACATGTCTACAGGCAAAAACATCAGTGACGATGGCATGTTTACAGGCAAGAACAGAAGCGAACCAAATCTTGAGAGACCAGAAGACGAGAAAGTGCAGAATGTGCCAAGCGGGCACCAGATGTATTTTGGGAAGACAGAGAAGAGAAAGCTCAAGAAGCTCAGGAGGAATAGTGTAGAGTTACACGCAGAGCGCAAGTGTGTGCTAGGGTCGAGGTTAATTCCATTGCCAAATATCGGAAGAGATAGTGTTCTTAGAAATGTAGATGAGGTCCAAGAGATGAACTCATAGGAGGAGAAAAAGTCGAGACCCATGAACACTTAGAAAATATTCTAAGTCGAAGAGATCAGAATCTCAGAAGGAAGAGTGACAGTGGTCGTTGGATCACCAATCCCGAACACCCGATGACCGTTAGATCAATGTCCATTGACCAAAGGAAGCGTATAGGAGAAGTACATATATGATCTGTTGGACTGGAGCGTGAAGGACTAGCAATCATTAGATCTAGTGGAGCTACAAGAAGGATAAGACCAGGAGTCAGTCAACACTCCAAAGCTACGAAGGAATCCTAACCGTACATTGAGGCAGGACATGTGGTGAGAGATCAGCATTTCGCTGACTCGAAAATCGGGAAATTTAAAAGAAGAGTTGTAGGAACTCGCGATGTCTGAGTTTGTGAGTTGATATAGATCGTTATATCATGGGGAATTGTGAGTCATTGATCGGATGCTCGCAAATATCAGGAAGGCAGGAGGAAAATACCCAAGGAGCTGGGAGCTGCAACAATCCTAACCATTCATCTAGGAAGGACATGTGGCATTCGATAAAGTAGATTCACGAAATCGTGAATCGGAAGAAATGCATCGAGCAGTCTGCAGACATCGCGAAGTTCGATTTCGCGATATTGATCATAGTCATTAGATTGAGGAAGATCCTGGGTCATTGATCTGGAGAAGGTTTCGTAAAATCAGAACTCAGGAGAAGGGAGATGAGTAGTCCTCCAACTTCACGAAACACGAAGTCCTGATAAGATCTGGACCATTGGATCACAGAGGGTTGTGGGCCTTTGATCTAACAGAGAGTGCTAAATCAGGAATCGGGAGTTGGAAGAGTCGGGTTTAGCTCACGTTCAAACACCCGACACGCGAATTCGCGATTTGATCATAGTCGTTGATCGAGGTAGCATTGTGGACTGTTGATCTGACACTACAAATGAAGTTAGTGAGCTCATGAAATGCAAAGTGCTCGAATGCTTGGCCCATGGTCATATATGGAGGTCACATCATAAAAAATTTAAGGGAGGAGATAGCATGTCGTTAGGCTCCACTTCGGAGATCGTCGAGATCGCGAAGTACACTTTTGATTAGCGAGTGGTCATAGTCAGTGGTCACATCATCAAAGGATTAAGGGAGGAGCTAGCACGTCGCTAGGCTTCACATCAGAGATCATCGAGATCGCGAAGTGCCTTTTGGATATGTGTCTGATCACAGCTCGTGGTCATGTGAAAGGAAGGGTCTTAGACAAAAAAGCTAACGCCCACTGTGAAGTTTTCTTAGGAAGGGAAAAGGTGCCAAAGGAATGAGCGCGCGGAGTTTCTTTGGGTAACTACCAGAAACCACTGATTGTTTCTACGAGATAATTTGAAGGAGTTGCAAGGTGATCACCAGAGAAGCTAAAGAGTCTTGAGGTAACTGCCAGTGGAATGAAGACTCATCATAGAGACGATTGATAGATGGAAAAGCATCGAAGAATGTAACTGTAACAGAGAGGATAAGCTCAACTGTGACAGAGAAGACCAAGGGTTGCACTGCCAGAAAAGGAAATTAATCTCAGGAACATCTATTGATGACGAACAGTCTCAGCATAAAAGTCACCGATGATGAACAGACTCAGTATAACCGCCAAAGAAGATGATGATTTGCATGGATGGTCTGGCAGAGGACTTGGCATGATAAATATACGCAGAACAGAGAAGAGGTGGTTGTTGTTGTTGAATGTGATTCATTCAAGTAGAAGCGGGTTGTGTCCAACAGCTGAAATGCACAGAAGAGGCATAGCGCATAGAAGGGACATGGCGCACAGAGAATAAAAGGAAGAAGAACAGAAATTGCAAGAGATGTGTGAAGGAAGACACGGATGTAGGTAGAGTAGAGTAGTGTAGTAGAACAATGATGATACTAGTAAGCCATTGATAAATACTGCATCATTGTGAAAAATTTATGAGAAGCAAAGATTTATATTTTAGGGTGCTAGGGAGGTGCTAGGGAGGATTGTTGTCCTCAGAGTTTCAAGTGGGTGCTTGAACACAGGGAGTTGTAGCTTCCATCTGGTTGCAGCCAGAAAAACCAGGGTGGCAGGGTGGTACAAGGGAGAACTATTGTTCTCTGTTATACAGGTTGGTGCTTGTGTAACTGGAAGTAGGTGCTTCCATCCAGTTGGTGTTGGAAAACTCAGAGAGTTGGTGCTTCCTTCTAGTGGGTGCTAGAGAAACCAGGGAGTTGGTGCTTCCTTCTAGTGGGTGCTAGAGAAACCAGAGAGTTGGTGCTCTCAACAAGTTGTTTATTGTAAAACGGAGGTGGTAGCCTCAAAAGGAGTTGGTGCTCCTAAGAACGATAATGTACAGAAAATAAAGATTACTTATCGTATCAAGAAGAAGATTTTTTTCCCTTTATGGGTTTCCTCAGGAAATATATGTCTCTGTATATTTCATGTGTGTGATTGATGTTGAGTATTCTATTTCTTACTTCCCTACATTGTTGTGATCGTCATTGAGTGTTCTGTAAAGAGTTCAAAAGGGCATAATTGTTTAAGCACAGTAACAATTGATTCACCCAATTGTCCAACAATTGGTATCAGAGTCGGTTCCTTTTATTTAAAGGTACATCAGTAAGCTTAAACATGATAGGTCGTAAAGGAAATTCAACCAATAAGGCCCCCCTATTCAATGGAACAAACTTTGGCTTCTGGAAGGTTAGGATGAGAACCTACATAATGGATTTAGGTGCAGATGGTTGGGATGTGGTAGAGAATGGTTATGTAAAGCCAGTTGTACTAGCTAATAAAGATGACAAGCTAGAATTTAGATTCAACGCTAAGGCTATGAATGTTGTTTTGATTGGGGTTGTAGAAGAAGAATTTGTAAAAGTTATGCACTTAGAAACTGCAAAAGACTTGTGGGACAAACTCATTAGCAGTTATGAAGGTAATGAGAAGGTAAAGGATGCCAAGCTTCAAACCTACAAAGTGTTGATACTGAGAGGGGGGTGAATCAGTATAAAGTAAAATTAAAAAAAAAAAAATCAACTTATACTTAAATCATTCAATTATATCTAATGAACAATGAGTAATAGTATAAGAGTTACACCAATACACCATGCATAATATAAGAGAAATAATCAATAGTTATTGTTCAAGGGAAGTAATGACTTCCAAAGGTAGCTACAGATTCCAAATATAAAGGAAGGGATAAACCTCCATGAGGAAGATACAATCCTCCAATATCAAGAGAGGGTTGACCTCTCCATCATTGCCCCTTCCTTCCACCCAAGAATATATGAGAGATAATAAAACTTTATATTAAATCATCACCATTAACCAACCATCACTTCGAACCTGATAATGCTTCCTGAGACTTCTTCAACTTCTGCAATTCTTCAATTCTTGGAATACTTTGATCCTGTATATAATATTACTCAATGTATTCTCTGAAACTCCTCCAAGTTTCACTCCTTGAATCCTCCCCAAAAAAGAGTTATAGAGAGAATGGTAGAGCTTATTAAATTATGGTTTATTCAAGAGATTGAACTTGTACAGAATGCCCTGTGCTCAATATTTAACATCTGATTCTGAAACTAGCCCAAAAGAAACTACAACCCATACTTTTTCCAATGAAATTGGTCTCGCTTAATTTTTAGTTTCTATGAAGAAGTTGTGATTGTTTTACCCGGAACACCTGTTTATGACTAGCTCCAGGACTCGTAAAAAACCCTATCTTCCACATAGTGTATCTCTGTAATTATAGTGAATAAAGAGATGAAATTTTTACCACGGGTACCTAGGTATGTCTTCTCAATACCATATCAATTTCACCATCTTAATCTTTCTAGAAAAAAGTTATAGCGAAAATGGTAAGATGGCCTGTAAATAAAGTACCTTAGAACACATCACCAAAAGACTTCATCATCCCTTGAAATCCGGCCTTCTTTACTTATGATTTCCTCTGAAATTCGACTTGTGTGTAAAATGAATGTATAATGATATGTATTTATACCATTTATGTCACTTCCTTTTAACATTAGGGCCGACCTGGCACTTTCTTATTTTGTAATTCATTTCTTTAATTATCTTCAGTGTCAACCTGTACTTCCTTCTTCAATTCACTTTGTCATCTTAAAAAATTCATTTCTCCTCAACCATGAGGATCCATGTGACGTGACACATACCACCGAAAACAACATGACGTATACTATCCATCCATGGGTGTTGTATCTGCATGTGCATTGTTTTTTATGTCCAAATACCTTCATCAATCTTACTGTCCAAAACCAATGACTAGGGTTGACATCAATGACAACAACCAATCTTCCAACAATATCCCCCTTTGTCATTGATGGCAACACTCATGCTCCCCCTGTCATCATGATCCCAATTTCTCTCCCCCTTTGACATCAATGGAAAAGGGTGGGGATGCTCCCCCTGACTTTAATGGCAAAAGGTAACTCTCTTCTTTGGGGTTGCTCCCCCTGAACATATAACACTTAATAACACTTCATTTTTATGGTCTCTTTCTTCCTTCGAGATTTTTGTGGTTTTAGGACGTATATGTTACTTGGTCTTCTTGTTGCAGTTGCAACCAATATTCGTGAACCTTCTTCTTTGATTTTGCATCTTTGTGAGTCAAACATGAGAGTATATCTTTGATCACACATTTTACTAACACTAAGTAGATTATGCTTCAAGTCTTCAACCAATAGGGCATTCTTTGCTTTTACATTTTTGCTTCCAAGCTCTACTACACCTTCTCCAAGTATTTTGGCAGATGAGTCATCTCCAAATGAAACATTGCCACCCTTTCTCTTCAAGCTGATGAATTTTTCCTGATCCCCAGTCATGTGTGAAGAACATCCACTATCTATGTACCATTCATCTTCTTTTTTACATTATTCAGCGGTCAATGCAATTCTACAATCTTCATTGTTTGGAATATCTTTCCTTCTCCATATTGTGGTTGGCATAGGGACATATTCATTCATATATTTGCAATCTCGTGCTTTGTGACCAAGATAATTACATTTGTAGCGTACAATATTTTTGTCCATCAATGGGGATAATAAATTATAACTTATGTTGACAAATCCACAATTATTTCCATATCTTCTATTTACACCATTCATGTTTCTTGCGTAGTTGTTCCTTTCATTGATCTTGCAATTAATTGCCTTATGTCCAAAAATTTTGCAAGTATAACAATGACCAAGAAAGAAATTTTGATACCTTGGAGTAAGTGACCTTCTTTGTGATGTAGTCCATCTGAGTTCATGATCTACTCTTCTGTAGTTTCCTTCATACTTATTGAAGCTTCTTTGATTCCTGAAGGTAGGAGGTCTTCTTGGATATTCATCTCTTTTGTAATCATTCCT
>ML806856.1:40402-87887 GCA_009831015.1 Picea engelmannii
GAAGGTAGGAGGTCTTCTTGGATATTCATCTCTTTTGTAATCATTCCTTCTTTCTGGTATCCTGGTCCACTTCTCATCAACTGTCTGTGTAGCTCTTTCTTCAACCTTCTTGTTGGTATTTGCATCTTCTTAGTATGAAGTTTCACCCATGCATCTAGGATGTGTTAAGTCTTTTGGCACTTGAGAGTTTCTTAAGCTCTTCCTCAATGAGACAACTTCTTGTTCAAGTTTCTCACAATCTTCTTCTTTCTTCATCATTTGGACATTCCTTACTTCTCCTATTCTTCTTTCTTCTTTGAGTAGAGTTTTCAAGGAAATGGTTTTTTCTCTTAGTTTCTCAAAGTATTCTAATTGTTTCTTCAAGATTACAACTGTCTTTTCACAACTACCCAATTCACTTCTTAGTTTTCTATGTGTGTCTTTGAGCTTGCTATTTTCAATCTCAACATGCTTCATTTTTTTAAGATTCTCATCTTCTTGTTGAATAATTTCTGCTTCATGATTTTCTTCTTCTTCATTGAAATTTTCTTCTTCAGTGTCATCTCTTTCAATCCTTGGATGAGGTCATTCAAATTCAACATGTCCTACTCCTTCACAATTAAAGCAAAAGAACTGACCTCTATTTGCTTCTTTGAAATATGAGATGTTGTAATTTTCTTCAACTTCTTCTTCTTCTTCTTCTTCCCTTGCATAAAGGTCTTGTAGCTTGTCCCAAACCTCTTTTGATGATGCACATGATCCCACCTTGGATTTCACTGAATCTGTCAATCCATCCATGATGGTATCTATTGCCAATTTGTTGTTCCTTTTTGCTTCCTTCTAAGCTGCAGTCTTTGGTTTCTTCAAAGAATTGTATCCTGAAGCAACTGAGAACCAAACATCTGCCCCAAGATCTTTCAAGTAAATTTCCATTCTATTACTCCAGTATTCAAAAGTGCTTCCATCAAATTGTGGAATCCCATTTGGAATGTTGTCTTCCATTTTTGCTTAGGATCTTCCTTCCAGTGGTTAAACTGTACTAAAGGTAACCCCCTCTGATACCAATTGTCGATACTGAGAGGGGGGTGAATCAATATAAAGTACAATTTAAAAACTTTTTCAACTTATACTTAAACCATTCAATTATATCCAATGAGCAATGAACAATAGTATAAGAGTTACACTAATACACCACAATATACCATGCACAATATAAGATAAATAATCAATAGTTGTTGTTCAATGGAAGTAATGACTTCCAAAGGTAGCTAAAACTTCCAAATATAAAGGAAGGGATAAACCTCCATGAGGAAGATACAATCATCCAATATCAAGAGAGGGTTGAACTCTCCATCCTTGCCCCTTCCTTCCACCCAAGAATATATGAGAGATAATAAAACTTTGCATTAAATCATCACCATCAACCAACCATCACTTAGAACCTAGGGTTGAGATCAATGAAAACAACCTGTCTTCCAACACATAGTATAGTTTGAACAGCTACAGATGAAAGAAGATGAAACTATTGGGAATTACTTTCTGAGAGTTGAAGAAATAGTAAATGCAATGAAATCTCTTGGTGAAAAAATTGAGGAAGCCTCTTTAGTTCATAAAATTTTGAGATCTCTGCCAGATAAGTTCAACCCAAAGGTCTCTGCTATAGAAGAAATTGATGATCTAAAAGCTTTGGATTTTGATCAACTTCTAGGAACGTTGACTGCATGTGAAATGAGGATAGGTAAAGATAAATCCACCACTAGAGAAGCTTCTTTTAAAGAAGATAAGAATGAGGAATCTGAGCCTGATGAAATTGAAGCAAAATTTGTGAGAAGACTAAAGAAAGGATCAGACAAGTATCAAGGCAAGTTTCCCTTCAAGTGTTTTAACTGTGGAAAGATAGGTCACTTTGCATCTAAGTTTCCACACAAGAAGCAGGATCAGAATTCTGAAGGTGAAAATAAGTACAAACCCAGTAGATTTGGTAAAAAGAAAAGTTTATGTGTAAACAATGATGACTCTTCAGAAGACACAGATAGTGACGCTTCCTGTGAAGATAAGGTTAATGACTTTGTTCTTATGGCCAAAGAGGATTATGATAATAAAAACATAGGAAGTGATGTTAATGATGAATAATTTGTGGTTGATATGAAAGGTGAACTAATCAGTGCTTTAGAAGAGATTGACAGACTCAGACTCAAGAAGAGAAAACAAAAACAGTTGTTGATGCAGTTTGAAAAGAATGGTAAAAAACATGATGAAGACTTTGCCTGCTAAAAGTGGAGTTAGAAGAGGTAAAGAAGATAGAGGACATTCTGAAACAAAAATTATCAGAAAATAAGGCAAGATGTCAAGCCTTGGAAGAAGAGGTAGTAAAAACCAGAAAAGAGATGGAGAAGTTTAAAGCATTGTATCTCCAAAATCTTCCAAGCATTAAAGCCTCAGTAGAACTAAATGAAATTCTGAACAAACAAAGATCTCCTTTGTTGAAAACTGGTTTAGGCTATGTAAGTGGTTCAAGCACCAAACATATAGAAAGCAAAGAACTGATAAAGATGATCAAGTTCCAAATCAGCAGACAATCAAACCATGTGAGTACTATGTCACCAAAAGCTAATAAAGAGAAGATGATCCCTGATAAAAAACAAAGATATCAGAAATGGAGCAACAAATACCAAGAAGAAGGCCATCCTTCAGGTACCAAAATTTCTTTCATGGTCACTATTTTTACTGCTCTAATTTTGGTCATTAAATTGCAAATTGTCAAATTAAGTTTAGAGACATGCAATTGAGAATATCAAGAAATAAACAATCTTTGCAACATAGAACTAAACAACCAATGAATAGACAAAGTTGCACCAATCACTTTGACCTATTAAACAATGAGCTCGAATGATATAACTATCATAACTTCGGCCACAAAGCTACAAACTGCCATTTGAAGAATTACAAAACAGATACAAAGATAAAACCCTTAGCTAAAAATGTCAGCACATGGAAAAAGAAAGATAGTGAAAATTGTGGTCTAGTACTTTTAGCTCAAAAACAAAAAGATCCCTGGTATATAGACAGTGGATGTTCCAAGCACATGACTGGAGACAAGGATAAATTTATGTCTATAAGTAAAGGCAAAATAGGAAATGTGACCTTTGAAAATGATGAATGAGGTAAAATCAAGGGTAAAGGGATGGTGAGTTTAAGTAATGGCAAAGGAAAATCCCAGGATGTCCTGCTTGTAGATGGGCTGAAACATAATTTGCTCAGTGTAAGTCAAATGTGTGATAGAGGATGTGAAGTGGTGTTCACTTTCAAATATTGTAAGATAAAATCTGTAAATTCGGGACAAGTGGTGGCTAAAGGGATAAGGATAGATAATAATGTATATGTGCTGAAAGAAGATAGACACGAGTGTCATCTAAGAAAACATGATGAGAGATGGTTATGGCATAGGAGACTTGGACATCTAAACTTCGACCACTTAATCAAGCTCAAAAATCTTGAGGAAGTAAAATATCTTCCAAGAATATCAAAGCCACAAGATTCTGTGTGTAAACCCTTCCAAGGAGGAAAGCTAACTAGGACACAGTTTAAATCCAAGAACTCTACTTCAACAGAGAAACCACTCCAATTAGTTCATATGGATCTATGTGGACCATCAAGACAGGAAGGCACAGGGAAGGAAAACTACTTCATGCTGATCATTGATGATTTCTTCATACTCACTTGGGTTGCTTTTCTCAGAGAAAAAGATGACACATTTGAGAAATTTAAAATATTTAAGGCTTTAACTGAGAATCAAACATGCAACAGATTAAAGGCTATAATATCATACAGAGGAGGAGAATTTATGTCAAGTGATTTCAAGGAATTATGTGACAAACATGGGATCAAGAGAGAATACACAATCCCAAGAACTCCACAACAAAATGGAGTAGTCGAGAGGCAAAACAGAACAATTTAGCAAATGGCCAGGTCAATGAAGAATGAAAAGAACATTGGTCAAACCTACTAGGTAGAAGCAATACACATGGCAATCCATATTCTTAACAAAGCTCATCTCAGACCACACAGTGACAAGACACCTTATGAACTGTGGCATGGAATACCTGCAACAATCAAACACTTCAAAGTCTTTGGGAGTAAGTGCTACATAAAGAATAATAATGAAAACCTTGGCAAGTATGATGACAGGGCTAATGAAGGCATCTTCTTAGGGTATTCTACAAACAGTAAAGGATACAGATGCTATAATAAGAGACTGCATAAATTGGTTGATTGTATTGACATAAAAGTTGATGAAGGAGTCCGAGTAAGAGAGGTGAGCAATGTTGAATCAACAATAGAGGATATAGTTGGAGTTGAATCTAAACAGGTCCAAGAATCAGAACAAGAAGACTCTGAGTCAGATGAAGATGCAAATACTCAGGCAGGCTCAAATCAGTAGACAACATCAAATCCTTCCTCCGGAATTACTCAAAAGAATCATCCTGCAAGTCACATAATTGGTGAGAAATACAAAGGTGTACAAACCAGGATAAGGATAATCAAAAACACCAAGCAATCACATATAGCCTTCATATCCATGGTGGAATCCAAGAACTTCAATGAAGCCAGTGAAGATGAAAATTGGTTAAAATCAATTAATGAGGAAATGGATTAGATTGAGAAGAACAATACTTGGGAGCTTGTTCCTAGACCTACAGATAAAAATGTAATTGGCTCCAAATGGGTGTTTAAGAATAAAATAAATGAACAAGGACAAATTGTTAAGAATAAAGCCAGATTGGTCTGTAAGGGGTATCCACAAGTTGAAGGACAAGATTTTGATGAAACTTTTGCACCAGTGGCAATATTGGAAGCCATCAGAATGGTTCTAGCTTATGCATGTCATAAGAACAATAAAGTATATCAGATGGATGTTAAGTCAGCTTTCCTTAATGGAGACCTAGAAGAAGAAGTATACATGGAGCAACCTGAAGGATTTTCACTGACAAATAATCCTAACTATGTCTGTAAGTTGAAAAAGGCATTATATGGACTAAAACAGGCACCACGAGTCTGGTATCATTGATTGGACAAATTTCTATAGGACAAAGGGTTCAAGAAAGGTATTGTTGACAACAATCTATATATAAAATCTGAAGGTGATGATTTATTAGATGTTGTCGTTTATGTAGATGACATTATATTTGGATGCACTAATGACCTTTCAGTTCAGTGGTTTGCTAATTCAATGCAGACTGAGTTTGAGATGTCCATGATAAGAGAACTATCATATTTTCTTGGTTTACAAATCAATCAGAGTTCTACAAGGATATTTATCTCTCAAGAACAATATTTGAAAGAGATGTTAAAGAGGTTTCAGATGGAATATTCCTCTCTTGTTAGTACACCTATGGTGGTTGGTTGCAATCTCAGTAAAGATGATATTTCACCTGATGTTGATCAAAGAACATATCGATCAATGATAGGCAGTCTTATGTACATCATAACATCCCGTCCTAATATAATGCAGACGGTTGGAATGGTAGGTCGTTATCATTTTTCCCCTAAACAAATTCATTTAGCAGTTATCAAGAGGATATTAACATATTTGAAGGGTACAATTACTTATGGTCTTTGGTATCCTAGAAATTAGAACTTACAATTAAGTGCATATTCAGATGTTGATTGGGAAAACTGTTTAGATGAAAGAAAGAGCACCAGTGGAGGTGCATTCTTCTTAGGTGATTCATTCGTAGCATGGATTAGTAAAAAGTAGGGATCTATGTCATTATCAACTACAGAGGTAGAGTACATTGTTGCTACTACTTGTTGCACTCATATTTTATGGATGTTACAAACTCTTGTAGATTTGAAGGTAACTTATACTGATCCAATTCCACTTCACTGTGATAACTCCAGTGCCATTAGTGTCTCAAAGAATCCTGTTCTCCATTCAAAGATGAAGCATATCCCAATAAAGTATCATTTTCTCAAAGAGCGGGTTACAAACAGAGTTGTTCAGCTGAATTATATTCCTTCCACAGAACAAATTGCAGACATCTTTACTAAACCCTTAGCCAAGACACCTTTTGAATATCTTCGTCAGAAGCTGGGTGTCATCCCTACTCTCACCTAAGCAAGTCCATCCTGTCAAGGGGAGTATGTGTTGGTTGAATATCTGATACCTCTGCAAAGTACTACAACAACTAAGGGGGAGCATGCTTTCTTTGCCATTGATGTCAAAGGGGGAGAAAAGGGGTGGTTCAGATGCTATAGATGGAGGTCTAAGTAGAATAGTGCAGCCTTTCAGGGTTTCCATCAATGCCAAAGGGGGATATTGTTGGCATGTTTAAAGGAAGAGTGTGCTTGTCATTGATGGCAAGAACAACAGCGATGATGGCATGTCTACAGGAAAGAACAGTAGTGGCGATGGCATGTTTATAGGAAATAACAACAGTGAACCAAAGCTCGAGAGACCAGAAGATGAGAAAGCACAGAATGTCCCAGGCGGGCACCAGATGTCTTTTGGGAAGATGTAGAAGAGAAAGCTCGAGAAGCTCAGGAGGAATAGTGCAGAGTTACACACAGAGCAAAAATGTGCACCAAGGCTGAGGTTAATTCCATTTCCAAAGCTCAGGAGAGATAGCATTCTCAGAAATGCAGACAAGGTCCAAGAGACGAACTAGCAGGAGGAGAAAAGGTCAAGACCCGTGAACACTTAGAAAATATTCTAAGTTGGAGAGATCAAAATCTTAGAAGGAAGAGAGACAGTGGTCGTTGGATCACCAATCCCGAACACCCGATGAACATTAGATCAATGTCCAGTGACCAGAGGAAGTGAAGAGGAGAAGTACAGATCTGATCCGTTGTATCAGAGCGCGAAGGACTAGCAACCGTTAGATCCAGTGGAGATACAAGGTGGATAAGCCCAGGATTCAATCAACACTCCAAAGCTACGAAGGAATCCTAACCATACATTGAGGTAGGACACGTGGTGAGAGATCATCATTTCGCTGACTCGCAAATCGAGAAATTCAAAGGCAGAGTTGCAGGAACTCGCGATGTTCGAGTTCGCGAGTTGATCTAGACCATTAGATCATTGGGAGTTGTGATCAATTGATCTGATGCTCACAAATATCGGGAAGGTAGTAGGCAAATAGCCGAGGAGATGGGAGCCACAACAATCCTAGCCGTTCATATGGGAAGGACATGTGGCAGTTGATAAAGCAAATTCACAAAATTGTGAATCGGAAGAACTGTGTCGAGCAGTCCGCAGACATCGCGAAGTCCATTTTTGGGATATTGATCACAGCCGTTGGATCGAGGAATATCGTGGGCCTTTGATTAGGAACAGATTTCGGAAAATTAGAACTCGGGAGAAGGGAGGTGAGTATTCCTCCAACTTTACGAAATGTGAAGTCCCGATAAGATCTGGACCGTTGGATCACAGAGGGTTGTGGGTCATCGATCTGACATAGAGTGCTAAATCGGGAATCAGGAGTTGGAAGAGTCAGGGTTGGATCACGTTCAAACACCTGACACATGAAGTCACGATTTGATCATAGTCGTCGATCAAGGTAGCATTGTTGACCGTTGATCTGACACTGCAAACGAAGTTAGCGAGCTTGTGAAACGCGAAGAGCTCGAATGCTTGGCCCGTGGTCATAGTTGGAGGTCACATCATCGAAAAGTTAAGGGAGGAGATAGCATGTTGCTAGGCTCCACTTTGGAGATCACTGAGATCGTGAAGTTCCCTTTTGATTAGCGAGTGTTCACAGCCATTGGTCACATCATCGAAGGATTAAGAGAGGAGCTAGCATGCTAGCACATCTCTAGGCTTCACATCGGAGATCACCGAGATCGCAAAGCGCCTTTTGGATAGGAATCTCACAACAGCTCATGGTCATGTGAAAGGAAGGGGCTTAGCTAGAAAAGCTAATGCCCACTGTGAAGTTTTCTCAAGAAGGGAAAAGGCGCCAAAGGAATGAGCATGTGGAGGTTCTCTGGGTAACTGCCAGAAACCACTGATTGTTTCTACCAGAGAATTTGAAGGAGCTGCAAGGTGATCGCTAGAGAAGATGAAGAGTATTGAGTTAACTGCCAGTGGAATGAAGACTCATCATAGAGACAATTGACATATGGAAAATCATCGAAGACTGTAACTATAACAGAGAGGATAAGCTCAACTATGATAGAGAAGACGAAGGGTTGCACTACCAGAAAAGGAAAATAATCTCAGGAACGTCTACTGATGACAAACAGTCTCATCATAACAGCCACTGATGACAAATAGACTCAGAATAACCGCCAAAGAAGATGATGAGTTGCATGGATGGTTTGGAAGAGGACTTGTCATGATAAATATACGCAGAACAGAGAAGAGATGGTTGTTGATGTTGAATGTGATTCATGCGAGTAGAAGCGGGTTGTGTGCAATAGATGAAATTCACAGAAGAGGCATAATGCATAGAAGGGACATGGCACACAGAGAATAAAAGGAAGAAGAGCAGAAAGTGCAACAGATGCGTGCAGGAAGACACTGATGCAGGCAGAGTAGAGAAGTATAGCATAACAGTGATGAGACTGGTGAGCCATTGATAAATATTGTATCACTGTGATAAATTTATGAGAAGAAAAGATTTATATTTCAGGGTGGTAGGGAGGTGTTAGGGAGGACTTTTGTCCTCAGAGTTTCAAGTGGGTGCTTGAACACAGGGATTTGTAGCTTCCATTTGGTTGCAGCCAGAAAAACCAGGGTGGCAGGGTGGTGCAAGGGAGAACTATTGTTCTATGTTATACAGGTTGGTGCTTCCTTCTAGTGGGTGCTAGAGAAACCAGAGAGTTGGTGCTCTCAGCAAGTTGTTTCTTGTAAAACAGAGGTGGTAGCCTCAAAAGGAGTTGGTCCTCCTAAGAATGATAATGTACAAAAAATAAAGATTACTTATCATATCAAGAAGAAGAGGTTTTTCCCTTTATGGGTTTCCTAAGGAAATATTTGTCTCTGTATATTTCATGTGTGTGATTGATGTTGAGTATTCTATTTCTTACGTCCTTGCATTATTATGATCATCATTGAGTGTTCTGTAAAGAGTTCAAAAGGGAATAATTGTTTAAGCATAGTAACAATTGATTCACCCCCCCCCCTCTCAGTTGTCCAACACATTATGCCAAGAATTATGCTTTAGGGTTGTTGGTAATACCTGGGGTCTACTTTTCCATCAGCATTGTTATAAATTGGTTTGGCTATTGGGAAAAGCACAAGGGTTATGCCTCTATGCGTTCTTGGTATTGGTTGTTGTCTAGTGAGAAATATCTGATTCTCTGCATCATTGCCTACCCTACCTAGTGTTGAACTGTCACACTATTTTACAAGCTAAGAGTTATAAAATCTTTTGGTTCCAACGTGCTTGTTTCAAATTTTTCCCACGTACTGTCGATATGGTCAACCTCCAGTCTCCCTGTGTTTTGGTGACCGAGCGAACTCTTGATTATTTCTTGTGTTCATGGTTACAGAGCTCGTTTTTCATAAACTCAACCAGTCGCACTCTTGTCGGGTATCTTGTTGACTGTCATAAGTTGGTTGAGTGGTTTTAATAATGGCTTTGATTATTGTCTCATCTCTGTTTGATCGGGTTGTTGGAAAGTTGTAATTGGAAATGAGAATTGATATACAGTCAGTGCCTCTGTTTTTTGTGACAGTTGCATAGATAACTTAGCTCGTTGTTGAGTAAATTGGTTGATTGGGAGTAAACATTAATGTACAGTCACAGGGATGCCTCTTTTCATCATGTGTTGGTCTGTGTGTTCCTACAACATGGTATCAATTGAAGTTGGTGGTTTTTGTGTGTTTAATTTGTCCCAATCAGAATTATTGCAAGTTGGAAATTTGATGACTGTGACTTGGTTGTTTACTGTGTATGGTTTATGGAGACATCGTGCATCATTTTGTTTTATTGCACCATAAGAGATGAAGCACAGTTTTTGTAGTATGGTTTCATTGCAAATTTAATTGATTAATATTGTCAAAAGAATGGGATCGGGCAAGTTTTAAAAGAGTCTGTTCAACTCAGGAAAAGACCTATGTCTATGTTTGATTTGGGAAATTACGAATTATGGGCATTGGTTGATATTGTATAGAAATATATGTTGGACAGAGATGAGACAATATGATTGTGTGTTCCTATGGATTTTGTTTTAAATAAAAAAAGAAGTAAATGAAAAGAAACAAGAATTCTATTAATAGGAAGGTTGAAAGGCATAATGATTCTGAGTATAATGATACACTGTGTTAATGAAAAAAGTTTGAAGATTTAAATGTGGGACAGTGAACAAGTTTTAACACACAGTAATTGTTTAATTGGTGTTGGATTGTTTGTATTGGATACAGAACTGTTTTTATGGGGTACTTAATTGGTTTTTCAAACAGTATTCATTTTTTTCCCTACCATTATTTCACTTTTCGCACATTACAACTCCCCTCGCCTTCCCATATTCACTATCCACTCCCTGTTCTTGAAGTTTTATTATAGTTGAGATAAATTATGTATTATGACAATTAAAGGATCGCACGGGGATAAATTGCTGTGATATATTCTTTTGATTTATGATACAGTTGATTGTTTGATGTTGTGAGCAGTAATCATGATCTTTTCCCCCTCATTTTAACACTTTTCTCTCAATGCAATCCCTCACATATCCCAGAACCCTTGTTCACCCCCTGCTCATCAACAAGCATTAAACGATTTGTATGGTTTGGATTGCATGAGTCTGATATGTTGTTGAGCCAAATTTTGTTTCATATTTAAAAGAGTTGTCATGTATGGTTGTTGAAGAAACTATTTTCTAACCAATAATGCATACAGGAATGAGATTTTTCAGTAGAGGTAGCCATGGTTGGGGTAACAGAGGAAGAGAAAATTGAAATAGGGGCTCTAGAAGGCCAAGGTTCTCTATACACTTTGATGCAGACTCACAAGAGTTAGGCCAACTATTTCAAGATAGATTTTTTAACTGGATTGGGAAAGGAGTGGTCCAACCTAGGCCTGGAAGGCCACCCTTCCAAGCCCCATAGGTCTCCGGTATCCTAGTACCCCCTCATGTTTCACTACAACCTAAAATCCATGAAAACGACGGATGGCAAGAGATTGTCCACCCGACAGTCTCCCAACATCATGGCTGGCCTAACTTGTCTCTACCTACCCCTCCCCCTGTTAATCAAATTGTCCAAGTTTCCCCTGTCCACTCACCAGTACAGTCTTACCATGCAAGCAAAAGGTTAAAAACTGAGGCCCACCATGCCCCTGACAAAGGAAAAGCCGGTGCTGCCCCTTCCTCACCCTCAAATGACTCTGCCAAATTCGTGTCCTCCCGCATGAATTTGAGAGATGATTTCTCTCATGTGATCTATGAGATTAGTCCTAAAGGCTCCACACAGCCTAAGGCAAATTCAGAGAGATCAAAAGGTGACAACGGCAACAAGGGAAAGATTGCCTCCTAGAGTGGAAAATATGGATTTTAAGTTTTTTTTATTTATTGATTGTTGAGAACAGTTGACTTTTGAAATTTTGGACAACACACTATTTTTGGATATATGGTAATATATTTTTGGAAATAATTTCAATTATCATTGATATAAATTGTCAAAATATGAAAGTGATGATGGGAGTCACAAGGAGGGATGTTTTGTTTGATTAACTAGTTGTGTTATGATTGTTAAAGAACTAAAGGGAGTCATAAAGGGTCCCACCTACTAGTTATTATTTATTAAAAACCCTTATAATGATTTTATTACTTTTCCCCCTTAACTAAAAGTTGGTTGAGTTTTAGTTAACTTAACTAAAGAAGTAGTTCAATAACTTCAACTAATTATAATTGCTTAAAGGAAAAATAAAAAGGAGGAACAAGAGGAGAATAGAAGGAGAAGCATACTAAGGTCTGCTCTTTGAGTTTTTGTTGAGATAATTCAGTTTTCATTCATTCTTTAATTCATTGGAAGCCTAATTATCTTTTATGATAGCAGGGTCCTATTGTAGACAGCAAGATTCAGGGTTGAATTACATCATTCAGACACTTCTTTTTCAGAGGTGTTGATCTATCTTTGATTAATTCTCTTTTATGATAGCATGGTCCTATTGTAGACAACAAGATTCAGGGTTGAATTACATCATTCGAACACTTTTTTTTCAGAGGTGTTGATCTATCTTTGATAGCCTGTGTAGACTTGTCTATTTTTGAATTAAATTTCATGACTGACAAAGGCTATTGTGTAGAGTCGAGTGGGAAGCAATTTGTGGCAAGCTGATCCAGCTTTTAAAGTTTAGTTTTTTACTTTCTGTCAGAAGTCCTTTTGTATGGGGGACATCTAAGTTTGACTTTGGTCAAAAACTTCCTCGGGGAATTTTGTAAAGAGAACGATTCTTTTGACGAATTAGAATGAAATAAATGATTTCTTTATGTCTCATTTGTTTTGATTATTGACTTGGTGTCTTTACTTATGTCTCCATATTTATTTCAGCATCTATCATATTCAGAAAATTACATAAATAATGAATTTTCCAGCAAGCTTTCATCTATAAAAAAATCAGCCTAAGCACTTGTAATCAATACTTGTGAATTAGGATATAAATTTTGATGGCTATAAACATAGGGTGATCTCCCTGTCTATCTTGCTTTATCCAAGCAAGATATGAAAATGCTTGAGTAAGATCATTTCATATATTTTCCTCAACACTATATAGAAACAATCAAAGGGGATAGGAAGACCTATAAGGAAGATTACAGGGACACTCCTCCACCAAGAAGATTCAGATTTCAAAATCAACAACCGAGAGAAACAGATAGGCCTCGGGAAGAAGAAGGATTCATAAGAGTAACTCCTTTCAGAAGATCTTCAACTCCCAAGTATCAAACTATCTTTTTTGGTTTATGTTATGCATGCAATAATTTTGGACATAAATTTATGAATTGCAGAGCTAACAGCAAGAACATTAACAACTTTGAAAGTCGTACACAAAAGGGTTATCCAAGAAGGCCTAGTGAAACACAGAGAAGAAGTTACAACATGTTTGAATCATTGAGCACTGAAGTGGAATGCTACAAGTGTAACAAATTTGGACACGTGGCCAAAGATTGCAGAATGAAAATCTCTCCTAGAGAACCACAACAGAATAAAAATAGTCACAGACAGAAACCTCAGAATAGAACATGGATAAGAAAGCAAAATCAATATAGCAATGAAGAATGCACACTCGTTCTACAAGCTAAGCAGAAGAAACGTGGTTGGTATGTTGACATTGGTTGTTCAAAACACATGACAGGTGATAAAGACAGGTTTCTTACATTAAGAAAGGAAAGAGATGGATCAATCTCCTTCAGAAGTGATTAGCTAAAATCATTGGAAAAGGCACAGTTAGAATTGGAAACAAGAATTCCAAAGAAGAAAATGTTCTACTAGTAGAAGATATCAAAACTAATTTTCTAAGTGTGATTAAAATGTGTGACCAAGGTCATAAAATTACTTTTGATTCACAAAAGTGTGAGATAAGAAAAGAAGGTTCAGGAAAATTGATTGCAACAGCTGCAATAACTTCAAGCAACATATATGTATTAAGTGAAATTGGAAATGAAAGGTGTTGTCTAGGAAAGGAAGATGAAGGTTGTTTATGGCACAAAAGAATGGGTCACATACGCTTTTATAACCTTGTCAAAATCAGAAAAAAAATGAAGCAATTAAAGAAATGCCCCAAATCACGAAACCAATGAACACTTTATGCAAGCATTGTCAATAAGGAAATCAAACAAAGAGTAGGTTCAAATCAAAGGAATATTCAACGATATATCCACTAGAAATTATGCATATTGATCTAGTTGGACCAACTACAACAAAGGGTTTAAAAGGTGAGAAATACTTTATGTTATTAGTTGATTATTATATAAGAATGACTGCAGTTTTATTTCTCAAGAACATGTCAAAAGATTTTGAAAACTTCAAGGTCTACAAGGAAATGATTGAAAATGAAATGGATTCAAAAATCAAATTTTTGAGATATGATAATGGAGGAGAGTTCACTTCAAAGGAATTTATGGACTACTACAACAAGCATGGAATAAAAAGGCAATTCTTCATTACCAGGACACTTCAACAGAATGGAGTTGTTGAACGAAAGAACGGGACAATACAAGAAATGGCTCGAACAATGCTAATGGATTCCAAATTGAAAAATATTTTTTGGAAACATGCAGTGCATACAAAAAATCACATTCAAAACAGATTAATGCTCAGAAACAACACTGACAAAACTCCCTACGAGCTATGGAAAGGAATACTAGCAAATGTGAAGCACTTTAGAGTATTTGGAAGCAAATGCTACATCAAAAGAGAAGATGGTAGAATGGGAAAGTTTGACTCTCGTGTGGAAAAAGGAGTACTTGTTGGTTACTCAAGTACAAGGAAATCACACAAGTGTTACAATCTGAGGTTGAACAAAGTTGTGGAAAGCATTAATGTAAAAATTGATGAAACAGGTGGAAGAGAATTAAAGGAAGAAGAAAATGAATCAATGGAACAACTTTATGAAGAAGAAGCAGAAGATGAAGAAGAAGTTGAAGGGGAAGATGAAGAATATCAGATAGAAGTAGAAGAGAAAGTTCATAAAGTGCCTCCAAAGACACCTAGTAAACGAGTACAAAAGAATCATCCTCCAGATCAGATTATCAGAAACAAAGATGCAGGAGTTGAGACTAGAAGAAGAATCCATTCGCAAGAAAAAATGCACTTGGCACTCTCATCTATGATTGAACCAAACAATTTTGAAGAGGCCAGCAAGGATGAATTTTGGAATAAGGCCATGGATGAAAAATTGGATCAAATAGAGAAGAATGACACTTAGGAATTGGTTCCAAGACCAAAGAATAAGAATGTGATTGGCACATAGTGGGTATTCATAAATAAATTGAATGAAGATGGACAGGTTACAAGGAACAAAAGATATATTGGTATGTAAAGGATATGCATAGGTTGAAGGAATTGACTTTGAAGAAACATTTTCCCCAGTTGCCAGAATGGAAGCAATATGATTTCTTTTAGCTTATGCATGCTCCAAGAATATTAAAGTGTATCAGATGGACGTGAAATCGACATTTCTGAATGGGGAACTTGAAGTAGAAGTCTACATCAAACAACTAGAAGGATTTCAGTTGTCAGAGAACGCATATTACGTGTGCAAACTAAAGAAGGCCTTGTATGGTCTAAAACAGGATCCTAGAGCATGGTACTCTAGACTGGATAAATATTTATAGCATGTAGGGTTGAGAAAAGGAAGTGCAGACAACAATATCTACATCAAGGTAACTCAAGATAATATTTTATTAATTGAAGTTTATGTTGATGATATTATTTTTGGAAGCAATGATGACAGGTTAAGCCAGAAATTTGCAAAGGATATGCAGAATGAATTTGAAATGTCATTACTTGAAGAACTATCCTTCTTTCTGGGTCTTGAGATATGTCAAAGCAACCAAGGAATTTTTATTTCTCAAACTAGGTATATTAGAGAAATGTTAAAGAGGTTCGGAATGGAAGATTGCAAGCCAGTTACCACTCCTTTGCAAACCAGTTGCAAGTTGAGAAAACATGATGATTCAAAGTCTATAGACCAAAGGCAATACAGGTCAATGATTGGTAGCTTAATGTATGTGACAACATCCAAACCAGATGTAATGTAGGAAGTTGGACAGGTGGCATGATTTCAAGAAGCACCAAAGGAATCACATGTCATAGCAGTGAAGAGGATTTTTTGATATCTCAAAGGAACATAAGAGTTTGGATTATGGTATCCAAAAGGAAAGGATCTATCACTTATTGCCTACACAGATGCAGATTGGGTAGGTTGCATTGATGAGACGAAGCACCAGTGGAGTAGCATTCTACTTGGGTGAGTGTTTAGTATCATGGCTAAGCAAGAAAAAATCATCAGTATCCTTATCCACTGCCGAAGCAGAGTATATTCCAGCAACAAAATGTTATACACAATTTGTATGGATGAAACAAACTCTGACAGATATATAGGTTGAGTATGATGAGCCCATTCTAATCTATTGTGATAATACAAGCGCCATCAATATCTCAAAGAACCCGCTGATGCAGTCCAAGACGAATCACATGCCAATCAAGTATCACTTTCTACAGGAACAAGTTGTATATAATAACATCAGAGTTGAATATGTGAGCACAAAATAACAAGTGGTAGACATCTTTACAAAACTGCTTCCACGAGAAGCCTTTGAGTATCTTCTCCAAAGACTCAGAGTAATTTCTACTCCAAAATGAATGCTTTTAAATGTTTATCTTATGTGTCCTACATTTACATGAGGAAGCACCATAAAGAGGACATTTCAGGTCGAGAGATCAGTTTCGGGAAGAGTTCGGTTAGGAGGAGTATCCCCAAGGTCAGTTTAGTTAGAGGGAGAAACCCCGGATGAAAAGATACCTTTGCCATTAATGACAAAGGGGGAAATATTTATCAGATGCAGAGCATGGAGGCATGGTTCCAGGGGGATCGATGGTCATAGGGGAATCATGAGTGATATGAATTCAATATTGCATTAGAGTGTTGCCATCAATTCCAAAGGGGGAGATTGTTGAATAATTGGGTTGGTTGTCATTGATGTCAACCCTTGAAGAAATTCTGGTAGCGAATTCCGATAGCACAAAGGTTTGGGTAATGGACCCAAGTTTGTTTGATGGATAATGGTATGAGTTTTGATATATTTGCAGGTAATACTATTCTAGATGGATAGTACATGTCATTCCATTTCTGGTGGTATGTGTAACATCACATAACTCCTCACGGTTAGAGAGTTATGACTATGTGAAGTTGGAGAACCCTCATGAGTCATCTAGAAGCCCCAAAAGGTCAAAGTAGTCAAAGTGTTTGCAAAGAAGAAATTATTTAAATAATAAAGTAAAGTGATGAGTGTATTATAATTCAAATAGGATGCAAAAGAAATTATTTAAATAATAAAGTTAATGGAGAACTTACTAATTATGGAAAGTGGTTAAGTTAAGTGGACAAGTGGTTATAAGTGGGTTAACCCTAAAATAAGCAAAGTGGGTTAAGATGGTTAAAAGGGAACGCCTTGAGGATGCTACATGAAAGTATAAATAAGAGGCAAGGCTCTCTCATTTAATCACACTTGAAAACATTTAATATCTATTGTT
The DNA here is from genome assembly GCA_009831015.1 of Picea engelmannii. Classification (NCBI taxonomy): domain Eukaryota; kingdom Viridiplantae; phylum Streptophyta; class Pinopsida; order Pinales; family Pinaceae; genus Picea; species Picea engelmannii. Next base: position 57,582 of record ML806856.1, read on the forward strand.
GTGTAAGGCTTATTGCAAGTACTCATTGATACATTTGAAGTTGTGAAAGTCTGAGGTAGCACGAAGAGTTGACGGTGAAAGTTTTGGAATTACAGTGAATACTAAAAAACCCTAATTTCTTAGGTGTACGCGGGCTAGCAGTGTATTAGGGTGCGTACATATGCAGGCTGGCAGTGTATTAGGGTGCATACATGAGGATAAATCCATAGAAACTTGAGAAGATGAATATGTCGAGATTCTAGCTTCTGAGATCAAACTCCCAGGAAGGTCTACAGTTATCAAATACATCAGATCTATCACAAGAGAAAACCAACAATGAAGAAGCAAATACTTATATCTTCTTCTTGTCAAACCCTACTGAGGGTAGAAAAATAATTCACCATAGAACTGGCACAAGATATGCACATCACTAGCACACCATAGAACTGACACAACTTGTAACTGCAGCTTCAGTTTCTACTACAACTGCAACTACTATTGTAATTGGAATTGCCACAAAGAAACTGGGCAACACTACACAAACTTAGCACAAAACTTCCAGAGGTAGCACACAAGAGAGATCACCAAGAACCACCAAGAATATCCTTCCCCGAGTGGGGCGCACTCTCCAAGAGAACCAAAAACCAGAAATAGAGAAACTGCAATTGCAGCTGCAGCTGTAACTGCCTAGTGTGCACTGTAGAAGGAGAACTGCCCGACTGTGAAAATGAACTGACCCAGATTAGTATTTATACTAATTTGGGTGCATGTCTGGGCCAACTTCTTATTCTGTGTCTTTATTATTTTTGTGGGCCAACTTCTCTTCCTGGAAATCATATTTCCACTTTACTATTATTTCTTGTGGGCCGACTTCTCTTCTATGGTCTTCTATTTTACTTTATTCTTTTCCAGGGTGTTCTTCAACTGTTTGATGGTCTTTCGCTGACTTCTTGGAATCTTCTTCTTCTCTAAGAAAATTTTTCTAGGAGGAAAATACCTCCCACGACTATCAAAACATCAACAGATACCTTGCAGGAAATCGACCTTGAAACATACTTGGAGGTTCATACTTGGGTTATTGATTCGAGACTTTGTTTTTAGCTTGCCTTTGGAATACTCAAATGAAGATGAAAGACAAAAATCTTGAAACATGGAAAATTAATTAGCAGTCCCTTAAGTTTCTTAGCATTAAGTTCTTCTTGAGATGAACACTTAGAAGAAAATGATAAAACCTATGAGTGTATGGTAGTTCATCTCTATATGCACCTATCACATTCATTATTGTTAACATTTCTCACCACACACACACACACACATTTAAGGGAAATTTTGTGTCGATTATATATGTGTGTGTGTGTGTGTGTGTGTGTGTGTGTGTGTGTGTGTTGATCCTAGCCATCATTGGAAGATTTGCAAGGGGAAGAATGGAGTTGATCCTAGCCTTTGGTGCTGGGAAGGATGCGCGGCGAGAGATTAGCATCTCATTGATTCGCAGATCGAAAAAGCCCAAGCTAAGAGTTGTGAGAACTCACAAAGTCCGAGTTCACAAAATTGATCACATTCATTGGATCATAGAGGGTTGCAGGTCATTGATCTGAGGCGAGCAGAGTTCGGGGATCAAAAGAGTCAGGAGTAACTCATAGAAAATACCTGAAATGCAAACTCGCGATTTGATCACAACCATCGATCGAAGGGAGAGCATGGATGGTAGATCTGGTCCCGATGAACCTCAAAAAATCGGGAGTCGAAAGAAGAGAGGTGAGCAGTCTTCCAAATTCATGAAACACGAAGTCTTGATTCACGATGGAGAATCTGGACCGTTGGATCACGGGGAGTCTCGAACTGTTTATCTGACATTGTCGGGAGTTCAGAGATCAGACTTCTGGAAAAGAGGTAAGTGAACTAATTCCCAGAAATCCTGAGGCGTGAAGTCCCGATTCGTAAGAAGAGATCAGGACCATTAGATCACTGAGGATCGTGGACTGTCGATCTGACGTGGGTGAATTTCGAGAATCGGGGAATCGAGAAAACCAAAAATAGGGGAGAGTTGATTGTCGATCTCGCGAAGTGTGAAGTCCCGAAACACTCGAAAGTTGGGCCCCGTGTCATAAATGGAGGTCACATCAGTGAAAGTTAAGGGAGGAGCTAGCATGCACTAGAATCTTAGTTCAGAATTCGGGAAGTCAAGAGAGTCGAGTGACTCACAGCAGAATATCCGAAGTGTGAAGTCGCGAAGTGCCTTTTTGGATAGGCGTGTGGTCACAGCCAATGGTCACATGGAGGAGGCTTGTGTTCGGTGCTAGTTCTCGCGGGTGAAGTTTCACAAAGACCAGTAGATTGATTTCTTAGAGGTTCCAGCAGGAACCCAAAGATCTGCTTCAGCTCGAGAATTTTGAAGATCCATTGACCGGGATTAGAGACTGTGGATGGAGGACTCGACTATTTGAAGAAATTTTTTTTTTTTATTATCTATTCCTCATCATGGGTGTGTTACAAATTGGTATCGGAGCATGGTTACAACAATTGGCCTTCTTGGGCTCATGCACGAGTCGCATAAAGAGGTATTGTTATCTGCATTTACTCCTTGAGGAGAAGGACTGCAGATTGAACTTGTGATTTTGGGAATTCTTGTTGAATTTTAGTAGAAGAATTTCTTTAACCCCTTTGTCAAAGTGGTAACTACTCTTACCGGAGTAGGGATATGTTAATTAACAGTGATAATAAAACTTGAATGTGGATAGTTGAAGGTGGAAGGGTTATGTCAAGGGTAGTTGAAGCTCGAAAGCTGGAATATGATGGTTGGTTATATAATGGTTAATACCTTTGTGGGCTTAAAGGAATATGATAGGATCAGGTAGGATCCTTGGCAGTATAATTACTTCTTTATATTAAACTTGGAGTATATAACTCCTCAAGACCAGGGGAAAGGTGAGATGGGTAAGTCCTATAGAAGTTGAGGTAAGAAGGTTTTCTTGCTAGTTGTTATCATATAAAAAGGGAACATAGTTATGACTATGTATGCTTCAACATCCATGTGTCGTGTGAATGAATGCAATCTTTCAAGTGAGAGGGAAACTCAGTGTTGAGTGTTCTTATGGGGCTTATCATTAGGATGGAAACAATATCCTTGGAGGAGGATTGTTGGCATAGGGGCAGACCCAGAGTTCAATGCTACAACAACGCACCAACAAAACCCTAACTATCGGCCCTTTCGGCAACACCTGCGAAGCAGATGAAGTCTTACCCGAGGTAGAGGCAGGGGTGGTTGCAGGAATCCAGTGTCTGCAACCTTAGCTGGGACACAGATCTTTGATTCTAACACTTAATAGAGCACTTAGCAATTAACATTCATCAATATCCAGTTATTGGTTACAGCGCACTTAAATCCTACTCTCAGCATAGATAAACCCTAAACTACAGAGCATCACAATATTCATTCATATCTAAAGTATTTAACCACCAAGCATATTTACATAAGTCAGATCTAACATCCATCCACATCATTAAGCCCAAAGCATCAACAGATCTATCTATCATTCATCTATATTAAAGCACTAAGCAATTAGACACATAAACACATCAATACATCACACGAAGCATAGCAACACAGCATGTACGTGGTTCACCCCCACCCTGGGGATACGTCCACCAACTCTTCTCTTATTTATTATCTTTGGTCAAGCTTCTTACAGGCACACAACATCAAAATCCTACCCCGTAGAAGACAGGAGATCTGCGCGCACTCTGCCAGATCCTCCTTCTTCGAGCTAGGGTATAGCACCAAGCCTTTACACAGTCTCTTACAGTTACTTGCACTTAACCTTGCAAGCCTTATATAGTATGCACAAAATACTTACAACTCTTGACCACATAGATCAAACACTAACACTTAGCACCACTTACAACTGACTCCTCATTACATCGCCTAGTCTTCTATATATATTACAAAATTGGGCCTAAACATTGGTAAACCCATGGGTCAACATTCACATACCTGTTACATAAGCCCAAAACCCAAAAATCCCTAAAAAGGGGCCGATATCCCGCGATCTCTGCTTCGTCTTGCGCTCCACCTTCGACAGCCTGTCGAAGTCCCAAAAATAGGTCAAACATGACCAAGAATCCTCAAAACTTGGTCAAGGGCCAACAGGCCCCCAACACTCACCTGTGACTCGTCCCGAGTCACTCTGGTATGGGTAGTTCTATTTCAAAAGCCTCAATCTTGGCTCGAGATGCTTCGAATTGTTTTTGTGCCACAACCTCCTGTTCAACGAACTCTTGGATGACTGTGTCATTGACAGGTCCCTCTAAGCATTGTTCAGCTACGGTAACGACTTGCTCCAGTTCTTCTCCTCGTCCTTCAATCTCTGTGAACAATTGACAAGCCTCATCCTGTATAGGTTGGAGCCTCTGAGTCACTTCCATGACTCTGCTCTGGATAGTGTGGACCTGTTGTTGGGCGGTGCACTGCTCTTGGGATCGCTTCATTCTTTAAATAACTGACAGGGGATTCAACTGCGCTCGTATTATTTCTTCTTGTTGCTTCGCCTCTTGGAGTTGTGACTATAGTGCCTTCAGTTCTGGGTTCTCAGTGAGTCGCTCGTAAGTCTGGGCGCTGCGATCACTTAGTTTCTTACATTCCTAGGCAAGGGCCTTTATTCTCTCAACTGCGCTCTGGGAAGTTGCTTCTCTTTGATCCCTTACATCCTGTGGAGTGTCGGGCACTGTGCGGAGCTCTAAGTCTGTTATTATTTGTTGTAGCTGATGGATAGCTTCCACGAGCTTCTCTACTTAATGCATGACTCGGTTTTCTTCCTATGGCTCTAAGCCTGTCACAGAGTGAAGTGCTCATTTGACTGCTTCTTTTACTTCTATTTGCTCCGCGAGAAACTGTTCTTTTCATTGTTGCATTTGTGTTTTCTCCTCTTCAAACTTTTCCTGGAGAGAAACCTTCTCCTGCTCTACAACTCGGCGTTGTTCTACGAGTACTAATTGCACTTGCTTCAAGGCCTGGGTGGCTTGTTTTTTTTCTTCTTGTGCTCGTCGAAGGTGAGCATCGATTGCATTTGCTAGTCAGTGGAGTTGGGTTGGCTCATCTCCCAACTCTAGTTCTTCCGATGGTGGGCGCCCTAGGAGACTACACGACTGGACTGAAGGACCTATTGTACCCCTTGGAGTTCAACCTCAATTATGTCGTACATTTCCTCCTGCTTGGCTTCTTGTTTCTCCACGATTTCCTATGAAGCGTCGTTTAGAGTTGCTATGATGAAGTCAAAATCATCGATAGTGAGTACAGTCTGCATCTTGGTCATGATGGCTCTTGATTTTTTCCAGGAAGAAGGTTTCAAGGGAGAAACCTTCCTCTTCTTTAGGGGATCGGCCTCATCTCTAGGCGATGTTACTTCCCCTTGCTTCTGTTCAACTTCTTTGCCATTTGTCTCTTCTACTTCTTCATCACCCCCTCGGTCAGGTGATACTGAAGCAGTCTTGTCTGAGTTTGTAGTATGACTGAAGTTGCTCCTTATGTTCATCTGGTTGCGTAGTAATATAGATGAAGTGTTGATATGCGTAGAACTTCATCAGGGGTCGGAACCTCTGTAGGGTGTTTGGATTCATGTGAGGTTCAACTTCGATGGCTCTCTTCAGCTGGAGATAATATGTGTGGAAGAATGCGTTCGAATTCCACTGTTTTCTCATATCGCTCGAGTACCAGAGCATGGTGAACTTCGTAGCAAGAGGCTCGAATGGCTCTATGTCCGGGAAGGTCGCACCTTCCGGCATTTCCCAGGAAACAAACACAATGAGGATCAAGAGCTAGCTAAAGTGAAACGATATGATGGCAGGTTGTCTAACCATAAATGTCGTTCTACCCATTCGGGGCATCAGTCTAATGGTTATACTATTCCCAACGACTATATTTCTTTTCCATGGCGAAGTGCCATGTGGCGTTGTTCTGATATCCCGACGAAGTTCCAATTTTGCAAATTTTCCTTCTGTGAAGTTCCCTCTGGAACCTTCTGTATCTTTTCGATCTTAGCTCTCTTCTTACTTAGTTTTCTAGCCTTCTTTCCAGTGAACTTCGTATCGGTATTCTTTTTCCCATTCTGATTCGTATCTCCTTTTGGCATAGTAACTTCGCGTTGTTGAGATTCTTTCCTAAGATTCAAGGGTAATACTTATTCTTTATCTGGGGTAGGTACTTCAGTATTCTACAAGTCTTCTTGTGTTCTTGCAACTTTGACATCCAAGTCTATGGTGTTAAACAACTTCGATCTGTTTTCCTGTTCTTTAATCAAGTGTGTGATCCTCCTAGTCATGAAATCTTGTAATTCTTGCTTCTTCTGCCCTAAGACTTCTTCTTCCTTCCTTCTAGCCTAATCTCTTTAAATCCAAGGTTTTCCTAGTAACATAGAAAATGGGGCGTTGTTCTCATTAAATTTAACAATCTCAAAATCTTGCTCTGTCAAAGTTCCATTGGCATTCATAGATATCTGGGTGAGCTTCCCACATAGGGTTATCAATTTTCCCCTGAATAATCTTATTCCTCCCAATGAAGGAATAATAGCAGGCTTCCCTAAAAGTTCCCAAGTTCTTTCTGTCATGAAATTCACCAGTGTTTCCTCATCCAGAACACAGTCAATGTCGAAGTATCCTATTCTTGCTTCTATGCATTCCTTTTCTTTGAAGATCTCTGATAAGCTGACATGTCAGTGGTCATTCAAGGTTTCTTTCATCTGTAGCAATACTTTCTCTGATTCTTTCTGGGGTTCTGCCATGGTTTCAGTTGCTTGACCTTTCTCATGGTCTTCTTGTCTCATATTCACCCTTTCAACCTTAGCAATCATTCTAGGGAAATCCAATACTTAGTGGTCCATAGCGTTGCAACAAAGGCAACTAGGTCTTCTTCCAGGTCATTCCTTAGCAAGATGTCCCAATTTTCTGCAACTGTAACAAAGGGTTAATCCTCTCTTTCTTTTAAATAATCCCCATCCTTTCTTGTACTGCGCGCTAGGATCATAGTAGCTAACCTACAACAAATTCTTTCTAGGGTCCTGCATCCATTTTTTAGTCCAAACATTCTCTCTATGCATAGGTATAACATATATTTCACTATTCTTATCAGATCTACTTATATCAAATCTTCATTTATCTGTCAGTGCCCTAGTTTTCAAGCTAGGACAGAATCTAACAACCATACCTAGATCCATACTCTAGAAACAAAAATTTCCACTTATCTTACTTCTACACAGCACAAAGCTTATAGATCTTACCTCTTTAGTCTCACTTTCACCTTTATCGGGGCACAAATCTCCCAGATCTTACCTCTTTTCTTCAGATCTGACCCTTCCTCTAGGGAAACAGTTCTATGCATACTAGGGAAACAGTTCTATGCACAGACCTTTTCTCTTTTTCAGTTCAAATTTTCACTCAAAGCTCCCTTTTCCTCAGTTCCTAGCAATCACAGTTTCAGGTCCCATAAACAGAACCATTTGTTGGCACAGGGGCAGACGCAGGGTTCAACGCTACAACAACACACCAACAAAACCCTAACTACCGACCCTTTCGGCAACACCTGCAAAGCAGATGAAGTCTCACCCGAGGTAGAGGCAGGGGTGGTTGCAGGACTCCAGTGTATGCAACCTTAGCTGGGACACAGATTTTTTATTCTAACACTTAACAAAGCACTTAGTAGTTAACATTTATCAATATTTAGTTCTTGGTTATAGTGCAATTAAATCCTAATCTCAAGGCAGATAAACCCTAAACTACAGAGCATCACAGTATTCATTCAGATCTAAGGTATTTAAGCACTAGGCATATTTACATAAGTCAGATCTAACATCCATCCACATCATTAAGCACAAAGCATCAACAGATCTATCTATCATTCATCTATATTAAATCACTAAGCAAGTAGACACATAAACACATCAATACATCGCACGAAGCATAGCAACACAACATGTACGTGGTTCACCCCCACCCTGGGGCTATGTCCACCAAATATTCTCTTCTTTATTATCTTTGATCAAGCTTCTTACAGGTACACAGCATCAAAATCCTATCCCGCAAAAGACAGGAGATTTGCGTGCACTCCGCCAGATCCTCCTTCTTCGAGCTAGGGTACAACACCAAGTCTTTACACAGTCTCTTACAGTTAATTTCACTTAACCTTGCAAGCCTTACACGGTATGCACAAAATACTTACAACTCTTGATCACATAGATCAAACACTAGCACTTAGCACCACTTACAACTGACTCCTCATTACATCACCTAGTCTTCTATATATATTACAAAATCAGGCCTAAACATGGGTAAACCCATGGGCCGACATTCCCATACCTGTTACATAAGCCCAAAACCCAAAAATCCCTAAAAAGGGGCAGAGATCCTACGATCTCCACTTCGTCTTGCACTCCACCTTTGACAGCCTGTCAAAGTCCCAAAAATAGGTCAAACATGACCAAGAATCCTCAAAACTTGGTCAAGGGCCAACAAGGATCTGGAAGTCTTAGATACCCATGTGCATGCCTGACATGAAAAGGGGTTAAGCAATGAGATTTCATGATGAATGTTTGGTTAGGCTTGTATGTGTTTATGCTTGAGTGCAGGGATTTAATGCATTGTGAAGCTTCTTGACATGAAGCCTAATATTAATACCATTTAGGTACAAGTGATATTAAATATGTAAGTGATGCACATGTATGATGTAAGAGTATAGGTATACTAAAGGCATGAGGTGACTTCCTAGATGAGTAAAATGTGAGGCAAGCATTGCGCTTGCCAAGATTGAATGAATACCATGGATGCATGGTTGACTCCATTTTGAAGAGTCATGAAGGTTTTGTTTCGAATGATAGCTTGAGGGGGAATGTATTCCCTTTCCTCAAGAAATACTAATATAATTAGATAAAAAGGGTAAATGAGCAAGGATGCTTTGTTGTCATAATAAGAGGCAAATGATTATGCCTTTGAGAATCACATGAGAAGGATTGTGAACAATCCTGAGTTGACTGATCTTAAAAGTAGAGATGTAGGTGGGCTGCGAAAGATACCTATTACCGCTACAGGAAGGTTTAGGATTATGACTATGGTTAAGTACATAATGGACGTAAGTTACAAAAAACTAGAATATGTGTGGATGCATAATCTGGAATGCATGTCAGAAATGCATGTCTATGTCCATTAAAGAATGCTTATTAACAAGTTGAAGCTAATTCAAGGTTGAGTCCATCACAGATAGTTATGGATATGCAATGAGGAAGTTGCATGCAGAAGAAGTTCTCTGTGAAGGAAACTGTGTAAGGACTCTGTCAGAAGAACAAAGTCACAACCCTAATAATTGCGGAAGGTTGGGGAATGGGCTGCAAAGCCTGTCTGTATAAGAATCCTAGATTACATTTTAAAATAAAATGTGTAGGTGGAAGACTAACAACTGAATACTGACCACTCTGAGAACCGAATGATAATGTGAAGGATGCATAGGTTCATGATCCACTCTGAACAAAAATCTTGCTACTAAAGCATGTTGTTGTATCCAAAAGGTTAGGGTGAGGTCTAACCAAGGCTGGTCAGGAAAAGAGTAGAAATATCACAATAAGAAGTAGATTGCATAAGTAAAGGGGAAGAAAAAGAGGAACACTTTCCTCACCCTAAGAACCCTAAATTGTTTAACAGAGTCGTAGGATTAAAAGAGCAGTTGTGGAAACTAGTATAGTTGGTAAAAGGCAAGTAAACCCCCTGAGTATGATTAAATGAATAAATGAGTATGTTTAACTGAATAGTCTTAACTGAAGCCATGATTAAGAAAAAAACAGTGAGGCATTTAGAGATAAGTCAGTTGGGTTGAAAAGTCCCAGGCGGTGTAGAAAGAATTGGAAGAAGGGGAGAACCCCTAACTCCTTTCTCACTAAGTGTTATGTTTCCTATGGAATGAGAAAGCTGGTACGCTAATGAAAGTAAAAAAGGTTTTGACACCATAGTGATAAGGATTGTATTGTTGAAGATACAATCGAAATCTGTTTATGTTGCACTTGTGGAAACGTTCGAGGATAATGTGATGAAGTGCATAAAGATATGCTAGGAAATTTTGAAGATGTTTTATGAATTTTATGATACATGCATTTGGTTTAATATTACAACTAATGTAATTGTGAATATGATGATGCATGCTATGTATAGAAAGGAATTGGAGCTATTGAGGAAGACAATTTCTAATGATGGGCAACCTCAAGCAGAGGATGACTAGGAGAAGGTTGTGGTTGAAAGAGTGTTGACATGGCTATAAAGGTCCCCATAAAGCACTGCTGATGAGGTAAAAATCAGAAAGAGGGTGCTAGCAACCAGGAACCAGTATAAATATATTTGTGCCTATGTGGCACAAGGTATGAAGGGATTTGGTTAGAACCCATTCTGAAATATTTTATTTTCTTAGTGTTATGCATGAACTTTTGAAAGGGCAGTTGTATGCCTTGGATACCCAAGTAGGGTATGATTCAGGAACGAGAACCTAAATGATGGAGGTGTGAACCTTTGATAGTAAAGACTGATTGTAACCCTCGAAAGAATTCATGAACTGATATGTCATGAATACATGGACCAATCAAGGAACGATTGGAAACAAAAGTGCTTATAGATAGCACATTGCATGGAATTGTTTCAAGGAAATGCATGTTTTCATAAAGGACAGACAATGGATTTCCCATTGAGGAAGGAGGACCTTCCAACATTTCTACTTACATTGTATAGGTGTTAGAGAAAACCAAATTTGGGTGGCCATGAGTGTTGGCACCCTAGTTATTAATAAAGGAAGAATGCTTAAAGGCATGCATGTGAAATGTTTGAGTCTCATGTGTACTAATTTGGGATCGTGATCATCCTGTAGCCGAAAGCATAGTCATACTATAAGAAGTAAAGAAAATGAATAAGCCATGTGGTGAAGAGGTTGGTTAAATTCCAACACACCATGGCCAAGAACCTGTCATAAAGTGTGACAAACTTGAAATCAATGCGAGAGTGTGTTGGGTATGAACATGGCCGTGAATATTGGCACATTTGTTAAATCCTTTGAAATGTTGAATTATGTTTTGAAAGATTTGGTATGTTGAAATGAGGTATAGGCAAGGAATGGGACTCCATTTTCATGTTTATATAGATGTGATGAACTGTTAGTATGCACGATTTTGAAAAAAATAATAATAATGTGCATGAAAACTAACAATTTGTTTGGCTGAGGAATGTTGAAATTGCAGGAAGAAAGAGTCTTGGATGTGGAAATATTGTAAGCCCATAATGAAGACCAATTGCCTGTTGAGTCAAACCTCTATGAGAAGGAAAGTCCCATAATTATGAATATGGTTCCTGCATGGAACAAATATGAAAAAAAAAATGTGGAATTTGGAAATCTGCGGATGACAGATTTACAAGGAAATTTTTGAATTTAAAATTTATGATGTCTCATGAATTTATGTATACCTATGATACAGGTAAAAGGAAAAGATCTGCGAAGAGTGCAGAGACGAGAAACTAAGCTCTCGGGTTCGAGGGAGAACTATGAGAAAGAGTATAATCTGATCGCATGAAATAGAGACTGACTCGGGAGAAGGAGAGTAACCTTCGTCCCTAATACCTATCTATGATTGAGTCGAGAGAAGGAGAGTAACCTTCATCCCTATCTATTATGGTACCGGGAGAAGGAGAGTAACCTTCATCCCTATCTATTACGGTACCGGGAGAAGGAGAGTAACCTTCGTCCCTATCTATTACGGTACCAAGAGAAGGAGAGTAACCTTTGTCCCTATCTATTACGGTACCGGGAGAAGGAGAGTAACCTTTGTCCCTATCTATTATGGTACCAGAAGAAGGAGAGTAACCTTCGTACCTGTCTATTACAGTACCGGGAGAAGGACAGTAACCTTCGTCCCTATCTATTACGGTACCAGGAGAAGGATATTAACCTTCATCCCTATCTATTATGGTACTGGGAGAAGGAGAGTAACCTTTGTCCCTATCTCTTACAGTACTGGGAGAAGGAGATTAACCTTTGTCCCTAACTTTAGCTAAGCTGGAAGGCTGTCAAGTTGTAAAATCATGAAAAATGGCTACTGCTTATCCATGAGAACCCCGTGGTAAGACATGATCGCCTAGAATATATTGTGTTGAGGTAACATAAGCCAGAGGGACGCCTTGGTAGAAAAATTCTGAGGGACTCCTCGACCGTAAGACTTGATAGAGTCTCTGTAATTCTTTCTGTGCGAGAAAACCTTGGCAAGGAAAGATGGATCACCAAAGGGACTGTATAGCAGAGAAGGGGATGTCTGAGCCTGGGCCTGGAGGGTGAGTGACTGCAAGGAAAAGGAGACCATGATAGTTCTTGTAACCTATTGGGATCATGCACACGATGGGTAGTTCTTCTTGTGCGAGAAAACCTTGGCAAGGCAAGATGGATCACCTGAGGGATTGTATAGCAGAGAAGGGGATGATTGAGCTTGGGCCTGGAGGGTGAGTGACTGCAAGGAATATGAAACCTTGATAGTTATTGTAAACTATTGATTGAGATCATGCAACCAATGGGTATTTCAAGGAAAAACAATGAGCCTGGATAAAAAAACAACCATGTGGATACAAATCCACAAACTGCGCAGATAATTATTGTGCTAAGATTAGAAAAAAAATTACTAGAAATTTTTATACAATGTTATCACATGAGACTATGATTAATGTGCTTGTTGTCCAAGAATTATTGAAAGCAGGTGACGAAGATTAAGGGTCTAAAAAAGGACCTGACCAAGAAAGAAAGATCAAGATTTATGAAACAACGGAATGAGAAAGGCATGACAGGTGTTTTTGAGAAAGAACATTGAGGACGATGTTCCTTTAAAGGGGAGGGAATTGTAACATCCCTATTTCCCCTAGTTTGTAATTAATCATAAAATAGGATTACCATGCTAAAGCATGTGGACAGTGTAAATGTATTATTGTTTGAGTTGCCAATAACCGACTATGGTGGTGAAGCCTTGAAAGTACCGGCCATGATATCACTAGAGGAAATAATGTGAAAACTATAAGAGAGGGTTCATTATATCAAATAACCCCAAATTTCCCTTGATGGGGATAATAAATCTCCTTCGGATCCCAAGGAGAGAAAGTAGTTAATGAAGAAAGGACTAGTGGTTGAAATATCAACCACTCACATGAATGGGAGCATGGTCTAACTATAGAATGTCAGCCCGAAGTACCACTGGGTATGACAGACTAAGCTGACCCAAGTTCCCTTCTGACGGAAGGAACGGGATGGGTTGAGAACCATCCTGGGGAAAAGATATAATAATAATCAGTAAGGGGAATGCTCAAAGATTCCCTAGGGGATGATGAATAGAAGGCCGCGAGCTTGATGTTGGGTGAGCATCTGATAAACCTCACAAAGGCCATAACAAAGAGAGAAATCTCTAAAAGTTCACAGAGAACAGAACCCGAGCAGAAGCTGAAACAGAGAAAGAATCCTTGAGAACCGCGAGAGTTCCCTAGTGATATCATGGCTTGGCATGGGGGTGGCCAGAGTGTTAAGAATAAATGCCTTTGAGCCTATTGTAGGGTGGAAGTACGAACACCCACAGTCAATTAGTAGGATACCACCTATAATAGATAAGTAATCGCATATATTGTGTATTTAAGTGGTACTGTGAATTAAGTTGGATATCCTATGAATGTTGCAGGGATGGATATGTTTTCTTAATGATTTATATTGTACCTTTTTTGTGTCTGCTTGATTGTGTAATTAGGCAAGTAGGAAATTGTATGAATTGGACATGTTTTTATACTCGTAAATGCTTGCGTCCTGTGGTGGCTTAAACTAGAGCCATGAACTATGAGCTCGTCGACCTTAGGTACACTTTCATGTATGCATGTCGACCCTCCTAGTCGTTCTAAGTCCCTTGGAGGAAGGAAACTGTTAAAGTTTAGGAGAGATAGTGAATGTATACACAGGCTCTCTGCGAGGCAAACAGAGACCGATAACTACTTAAGTCCTAGAGTTGAGGAATGAACGTAAGGGGTGGGTGGAAGATTTCTTCCAAGCGTTACGTTCAAGGGAAAGAGTGCAAATATATTAATCCTTTCAGAGCCAACCAAGCTCAGGAAGAACAACTAGATTCAAGTATCGAAAGGGAATATCCTTTCATTTGGAAGATGAACGGACGAGATAATTTCGAGAGGATCTAAGGTATGTCACGACCGTTAGATTTGAAGAAGGAGCACAGGCATTAATGCCTCGACTCGTTCAACCTTCGCAAGTTTGATGAATGTTGGTAACCATCGTAAAGGGGACAGATCCTTTGAAATCTGAAACCCGAATTCACGATGCGATCTAGACCATAGATCCAAGGATCTATCGGGACCCTCCTTGACCATCGAATTGGTGAAGTCGGAGTTTGCACATTGGGAGGATCGCATGTTGGTGCAATTAAACTTCTGAAACCTGAATTTACAATGTAATCTAGACCATTGAATCGAAGAAGGTCATGGACCGTCGATCTGACATGAGCGGATTAACGCAAGGAGTGCATGGGAATTCGAAATCCCAAGGATCAAGCTCAGAAGGGATAACACTTTTCAGAAGTGTCGACGAGATCCAAGGAGATGGACTCGTAGGAGAAGCAAAGGTTGAGGCCTTTGAATACTTAGAAATTCTTCCAAGTCAAGGAAGAAGGCGTAAGCTCAGGAGGAGGAGCAATAGTGGTTGTTGGATCAAGCACTATGAAGAACCTGGACTATTAGATCAGATTCCATACAATGAGGAATGAGTGTAGAGGAGATCAGATATGGGCTGTCAAATCTGAGCGCGAGGACCAACAACCGTTGGATCCCAAGGAAAGTGCATGAGGTCTAACCCTTTGAAGGTGCACAGGAGAGAAGACGTTGCAAAGTCCCGAAGTTCTGAAATCATCAGAACCGTCCATCGTCAAATTTGACAGGTGGCAGCAGATCCGAGAGTTCGAAGAATCAGACTTCGAAAGATTTGCAAGGGGAAGAATGGAGTTGATCCTAGCCGTTAGTACTGGGAAGGATGCGTGGCGAGAGATCAACATCTCGTTGATTTGCAGAACGGAAAAGCCCGAGGTAAGAGTTGTGAGAACTCACGAATTCCAAGTTCGCAAAATTGATCACATTCATTGGATCACAGAGGGTTGTGGGTCGTTGATCTGAGGCGAATGGAGTTCGAGGATCAGAAGAGTCGGAGTAACTCACAGCAAATACCCAAAATGAAAACTCATGATTTGATTGCAACCATCGATCAAAGGGAGAGCATGGATGGTAGATCTGGTCCCGAGGAACCTCGAAAAATCAGAAGTTGGAAGAAGAGAGGTGAGAAGTCTTCCAAAGTCCTGATTCGTGAGGGAGAATATGGACCGTTGGATCACGAGGAGTCTTGGACCATTGATCTGACACTGTTGGGAGTTCGGAGATCAGACTTCTGGAAAAGAGGTAAGTGAACTAATTCCCAGAAGTCCCGAGACGCTAAGTCTCGATTCGCAAGAAGAGATCAGGACCATTAGATCACTGAGGATTGTGGACCATCGATCTGACATAGGTGAATTTTGGGAATCGACGAATCGGGAAAACCAAAAATAGGGGAGAGATGATTGTCGATCTCACGAAGTGTGAAGTCCCGAAATACTCGGAAGTTGGGCCCCAGGTAATAACTGGAGGTCACATCAATGAAGGTTAAGTGAGGAGCTAGCATGCGCTAGGCTAGACTCTTAGTTCAGAATTTGAGAAATTGGGAGAGTCGAGTGACTCACAGCAAAATATCCAAAGTGTGAAGTCGCGAAGAGACTTTTTGGATAGGCATGTGGTCACGGCTAGTGGTCACGTGGAGGAGGCTTGCGTCTGGTGCTAGTTCTCATGGGTGAAGTTTCACAAAGACCAATGGATTGATTTCTTAGAGGTTCCAGTAGGAACCCGAAGAGATTCTTCAGCTCGGGAATTTTGAAGATCCGTTGACTGGGATTAGAGACCATGGATGGAGGACTCGACTATTTGAAGAAAAATATTTTTTTTTATTTATGCCCCATCCTGGGTGTGTTACAGATGTGTTGATCATGTGTCCAATGAATGTATGTGTGGTTGTTACATGTTGTTAGTTTTTAATCTTGGTGTAATGGAATGTATGAATGCCAACTTGAATGGATTCATGTGTAATTAACCCTTCATCACCGACACAAGACCATATGGTATCTGCGATTCTCATGGCATATTGGGTGAGACCTTATTCAGTCTTTGGCTAAGGATTGATATGTCGACACCTTGGGGTTTTTGTTGGTCAACTTTGGATGAACCCTGGGTATTCAACCTCCTAGCGTTAAAAAGGACATGCGCAAGCGTAGAAGCCAACACTCTGGAAACCAAAAACTAAGAAGGTAGTGTATAGCCGAGATGTGGTCTTTAGATAAATAAAATATGTTGTCAAACATGAAGTCCTACCAAGGGAGGAAGAACCATAGAAAATAGAGTTTGAATTGCAGAATAATGAATCGAAATATACAAAATAATAGGAATCAAAAGAAAAAGAGCCTCATGCTCCAACATTGAGGAGAACGGTTCGGGAAGGAAGGAAACGAGAAAGGTATACTCCACCTGATTTCCATTCAATTTTTTATTTTTTTATCATTGATGATGATCCTATAACTGATAGGGATGTAATGGATTCAGAAAAAGTCCATATTTGAAGAAATGGTAGCCTTGGACAAGAATGAGGCTTGGGATCTAGTGGAGTTGTCAATTGGATGAAATTCCATTAGCCACAGATGGGTGTTTAAGAAGAGGTTGAATGCAGAAGGAAAAGTGGAGAAATACAAAGATCGGGTAGTAGTAAAAGGTTATTCCTAGATAGAGGGAATTGAATTTAATGAAATTTTTTCTCTTGTTTCCAAGTTAACTTCTATTAGATTTATTTTATCTGTTGCTTTTTCTTTTGATTTTGAAGTAGAATAGATGGATGTGAAGACATCATCCCTACATGGGGATCTAGAAGGAGAAATCTACATGAAGCAACTAGAAGGCATTGTAGTGAAGGGAAAGAAAGAGATGGTATGCAGGTTGAAAACGTCCATGTATGGGTTACAGAAATCAACAAGGATGTTGTTAGGCCCTTCCTTTTGGAAATTCCTCGATTTTGGTAAAGCACCGTGGGCCAACTGAAATCCTAAAAGCAACGAAAATAGTCGAAAGCACCGAGGGCTAGTTGGAATTCTAAAAGCAATGGAAAAGGTCAAAAGCATCGCACGCCAGTTGTAAGTTTAGAAGATGGTGGAAGAGAAAATACCGTGGGAGAAAAAATCAATCTAGGAAGCAGTAAAGAGTGGATTTTATTTAGTCAAGTGACTTTATCAAAGATGAAAAAAGTATAAATAAGAAGGAAATGTAACGGGAAAATGGTTAATGGGATAATGCGAGAATGAGAGGATTGATGTTGTTGCTATCGACATTATTATTGTTTCTATTGTTTGGGTTGGGATCTGGTTAGTATAGTCATGTCTAGATATTGTAATGATCCTTGTTGGTATTATTGTGTATCCACAACAAGTTTTGAGTCTGTAATGGGTATAAGGGAATAGATCTCGTTGCGCGAGAGGATGTATTGGAGATTTATATTGTATGAGGGTTTTGATACTGGTTCTATTAATATACTGAAGTGATTTGGGGCCCTAAAAATTTGCTTTTATGCTTATATGTTATGTTGTGAATGGATCTGTGTTTCTAATGCATAATTTCTTCCTTTTATCTAGTTCATGTTTGATTATTGTTGCAACTTAAATGGTTAAAATATGGATTTGAGTAGTGTAGAGCTAGATTTGATTATGGGTACTCTTTAATTCCCTTCATTACACAAGTCCCGGCTACGCTTTAGGTGAGACCTCCTTTCCTTGTGGAAAGTTTCAAATATGTTGGAATTCCTAGACTACAATTGTACTTTTTGTTGGTAACCTCTGAGAATCCTGGTCTCGATTTTGCGCCACCAAATGGTTTTGTTGATGATACAAAGATTTAAAGGGAGTTTTTAGAGGATGCCTCATTGGATATACAAGTATGAGGTTGAACACTGGTCGGAAAGGAAGTGAGAGGAGTTCATAAGGTAGGAGGCCGAGTTGTGACACAAGATTTTTAGGGTTTTAAAAGATATTGTTTTCTATTTAGAGCCTACTAGTGATGAATTCAATATATTTTGGGTTAAGTTCCCTGAAGAGTTATTTCAGTGGTTATATTGGTTGCAAGAAGCCTCAAAACATAAAGATCTGGTCAAAAGGAGATAGAATTGGACTTATGGAACTCTAGTGTCTCCGCATCGACTAGATCATTAAGTCTCACGAGTTGTATACTTCTAGGTGCAGATCACTTTGGAGGGTTACATTATCAAGTTCGTTGCAGAGAATCATAAATTCTTTTCAAAAGAAAAAATTGTGTTCAAAGAAGGAGCCAAAGGAAGACTGTTGCAGGAAATCCCTCGGTGTATTGAGGTTTTATTAGTGGAAGAAGGAATTGTAACATCCTTGGTTTTAATCCCCATGAATTATAATGAAATTGTATAAATATGAATTAGGATAGTGAGCCAATATGTTGGGGAGAAGAGCTCGTATTGATTTAATGTGGTTGGGGGTCGAATTGCATATTATGAACATTGAAATAATTAATAAAAGTAATAATCGATGGCTACAATACAAAAGAGATGAAGAACGACGAGGGGATATGTAACATCCTCATTTTCAAACCTTGAACTAGCGATATATATTGTAAATGTCATATATGGCCGAGAGCCAAGTGATGTATATTGTGAATATAGCATATGGTCGAGAGCCAAAGCGATATAATATGTAAATGATGTAAATTGGATATAATGAATAAAATGTATCACCAACAATAGATGGACACATACAGAGATTTGGGGGTTAAGTATCCACAAGGGGGAGAGGGTAGGGGTCAAAGGGGGAGAGTTACCCATATCTATTAAACCAAAACCCATTTCCTATTTTTCTCTAAATTATCCTTCCCATGAACCTTCCATTAGTTGTTGATTGTTCTAGATCCCAATCATTGAATTCATGTAAGAGGGTTAGTGTGAGAGTCACTTCCCATATTTATTGAGAGCATGGGGGCTAATTACAATAAGCTTGGGGAATAGTTCAATTCAAGCAAGCAAGATAAAGAGAGGAAAATGTGTATGGGTAAGAGATGAGATTTTGCACATTCATGTTTTTGGCATAGAGAGTTGTTTTGCTAGCAATGGAGTTCTAAGTGTGGGAGCTTGAAGGAAGCTGTTGTGGACATATGTGGTTGTTGTTTGGAGATGTAATTTCATGGAGAAAGAGGTTTTGTTCTTGGGAGTGACGAGTTGTTCAAAATTCATCCAAGAAGCATGTGTTTTGGTTGTTGGGCAAATTTATGTTGTAGTTGTAGAATTCTTGAAGTCCCAGCAAGTACAATTCTTGTCCAACCTGTGCTGGAATCCCTAGAGGGGAGTGGAATTTCCTGAGGGACTGTGAGTAATGAAGGGGGATTCCATCCCTTGGGTTGTGCTGGTTGAAGGGATGTGTGTTGGTGGATTATAATTATCTAAGAGTTTAATTGCTAAAAGGGGGACATTAGTCAGCCTTAGGGAACTTCATCTCTTGTGTATCCATAGCCCCAAATTGGGGGTGTCTTGCTATTCAGAACTGGAATAGAAAGGCTACGGTTGGGAGGAACCTCTGTTCTCTACAAAAAAAATGCAAATTTACATAAGATAAGTGTTCTTATCTAATGTGTTTAATTATGTTAAATGTTGATATATATTTGTTGTGCATCTACTCTGAGTTAGCTTAGTTAATGTTGCTTGATGTGAGAAGAATGGTGCATTTAGATACATGTTTATATGGTTGAATGTTGTTGTATGTTATTTAGTTGTTGCTATGCATAATTGAGCAATTGTATTTACGTTTTTATTGAGCATGGACAACTGAATGAATTTTCATTTCATGTTGTGTGTTATTTTCCGCATTTAGATTTGGTATCTGGAATTTTTTAGTGAGTCGTTTTAGCAGTGGCATGGCCCAACTGGGGGCTTCGTATGTTACAAAGTAGTATCAGAGCTATTGGTTCAACATTGGACCCGTATGAGCTAAGAACCAATGCAAATTTGAGTAAATTCACTATTGCAAATTTTGTTTGCGACAGATTTGGGGGAAAAGAGATAATTTAAGGACAAATCCCCAAATCCATGGGGAAAATCTGAGTTTGAATGACTCCAGACGGTTCAAGAGGGTTAATGGAGTAGAGTGATAAAGTTGCAGATTGAAATTTGACTTGGATTGGTCAAAATTCGAGATTTAATGGTCTCCTGTAGAGTTATAGGCAGTTTGGTGAATCAACGGTCGAGATCACCTCTGATCTTGAGATCGACGGTTGAGTTTCGTCATGATAAAAATAAAAATCCATAAGGTTCAGCCATTTTGAAAGGTTGATCAAATTGACGACCAAGATTCATTTCAGAGGGTTTTGAAATGGATTAGATCAACGACTTAGATTCGTCTGAATTTTTGGTCGAAAATTTCTAAGTATGGAAATTTACCAAGAGAAATCGTCGATGATCGGGTCAGCCAAAATGGCAAAGAGTTTGGTTTTGACAAAGGACATCTCTAATTGTTGATGGTCGACAGTCGACGTCAACTAAATCCCGTGAATCATTTTCAATCATCGATGGTTGATGGGCTGGTGGTCGAGTGTCGATCAATTCATCGAAGTGTTTTGAAACAAGTGACAAAAGTCATCAATAGTCGATGCACTAATTGTCGGGCGTTGACCAACTCGACGAGGAGTTCAGTTTTTCCAAGAGAATCAGTCAATGATCGATGGGGGTAAGGAGGGTGATGAATTATCATGCCATGTCATCATCCATGTTTAATGCCACATCAACATCCATGTGTCATGCCATGTCACCTGAGGTGATACCTCAGGATGGCGTGTCATGCCACATCAGCCAACATAAGTGGACGATGGATGATGGTCAATTCGACCGATTTAGGGAAGTGTTTTCTACAGTCGTTGGAGATCAATGATTTTTTATGGGCCGATGGTCGAGCATAATCCGAATCAGTGAGAGGCTCCATTCACCAACAAATATCGTCGACAATTGATGGTTGAATTGACCGATTTAGAGATGTGTACAAATCGATGATCGAGGGAATGGGTCGATGGCCGACAGTCGTGTTAGTAAATAAGGAAATGTGTGGTGCACGCCCAAGGGAGAACATCAGTCATCTATGGTCGATGTAGTTTGGACCAAGGGATCATATTCCACATGATTTAAGATCAACGATTTTGATTTAAAGAGTTGTTACAGTAGAAAAACAGTCAATTTTATGTAAAATTTTCTGAAATTTTCCTATTTTTGAAGGTCATTAACTCACAGGGAATTCTTCAAGGCCTAAACAACATTTTTAGCTAATCGAAACCCATTT
This sequence comes from Picea engelmannii, assembly GCA_009831015.1. Taxonomy (NCBI): domain Eukaryota; kingdom Viridiplantae; phylum Streptophyta; class Pinopsida; order Pinales; family Pinaceae; genus Picea; species Picea engelmannii. The sequence goes on from ML806856.1 coordinate 79,055, forward strand.
TTGTAGCTCAAATAAAATAACTCGAAGAGAGCTATCCAATAAGCTAAATGATTCGCAAAACGAAGCTTGTATGAGAAAGTTACAGCCAAAACAATGAGGATAAAATTTTTGGCACAAAGTTACTTCTAGAGGGCACAACTCCATACTCAGAAGTTTGTTTGGGACACAAGAGCAGTTGTTGGAAAGCTTATGAACCATATAATCTAGAAGTGGAGTTAGAATTGCAGTATGGGTACCTGAAAATGTGCAGGAAGAGAAATAAGACAGTTGTAACATACAAGGATAAATTGGGTAAAACAATCAAAACTTATCCAGACCATAACTTTCATCTCAGAGCTTGGATTTGAGAAAATGAATAGTCGTTGGAAAGGTATGGAAGAGTAGAAGGAATATGTAAACCTATAATTTTAAATTGGGTGTTATATTTTCTTAGAAAGTGATAAAAGGGATTGTTGTAGCAGTAAATGAGTGGAAATTGTAGCATGTGGATATTGTAACTTGTTGCTTAGAACTTAGATTGAGGCATGAGTACAGTCGTTGGAAAGACGTTTAAGTGAGAAATACCTTTAAGGAATAAGATTCTATAATAATGCATTAATACTCTTCATAATTTGAAATGAACAGTATTAATATAATTAGTTGATTCATCTGCAGTGGGGTTAATATAATCAACTTGCTTTCCTGCAGTCACAGTATACAACTAATCAAGGACATCTGGCTCCATTTTATCATTCATGGGTTCAGTATCGTGTGGGCCTTGGTATAGATCTAAAGGTTGAGTGACCTTTATACCATCAGACTTAAAATTAATAGTTTCATTTTTAAGATCAATGGCAACATAATTTTCATAATCCCAATCAATGCCTAACACAACTAGATATGGATCCTTCTCCCCCATTATTTCAATAACCTCAAAATCAAATATTGTTTTGACACCAGCCAAGTGTACTTCTACATTTTGCAACCTTCCTACTAGAAAAATGCAGTACTGATTTTCCATCCTCAACTAAATAGGATAATAGACTAGCTTGGGTTTCCCCATTGCCTCCCAAGTCTTCTTTGGAAAAATGTTGACATCAGAGCCCAAGCCCAACATAAAATCCTCGATCTCATAATCATATATTTGGGCATTTAGTCTAAATTACCTTCCATTTCTCCCCTTTATTCTTTGTACCCTACTTGCTTTCCTTTCTGGAAGGTTAGTAGCAATGAACTCTTTTGGATTTCCTTCAGCTCCCAAGGTCACTTCAATTGTGTCCTGCAACTTCTCAGTAAGTTGCTCATCATCTAATATATCAAAAAATAATTGAAACCAAAGATCAACAACTTTATGAGACTTACCCAAAGACCCCAACTGAGAATATGACTCTATGGTAATCCTTGACTGATGAGGGGCTAACCCGAAACTTGTTTATGCAACTTTTGGTGTTGAAGGACCAGGCATATGCCTGAACATTTCAACTACATTTCTAAAGAATTCCTTGTATCGTGTTGGATCATACTTGTCATTATCTGACATATCCTTCTGAATCTTAATTGTTTGTGGACTCTTTGCATCAACACTAGTCTTTTCTCCTCCCCTAGTGATAATATTAATATTAGACCCACTTCCTTTGTCTACAACCCTGGGTTCAAAATTTATCAAATTGGATCCTTTGTGTCTGAAACGATCTTCCCATTTAGCAATCAAATCGGGATAGTATTTAATAGTGTGAGTATTATTCCTACAGTGTGAACACTAGGGTCTTCTTGGAAGTGGAAAATATATCTTAAGATTCCCTTTCTCATCACAATTGAAATAGCGAACTGGTCGTCTTCTACCAGTTCGTCCACCTCTATATCTGCCTCCACCTCTGTAGCCTCCTCCAAATCCTTGAGGTCCTTCATTCACTTTGAATACATATCGGTCCAATCTGTCTGCAAGTGCCTCTAGAGCACACCATTGATTAGTATTATGAGCTCGAGAACCACATAATTCACAGTACATTGTATTGAGAGTAGGTGTATATTTTTGTAGAATGGGGCAATGTCGTGGAGAATGCTCGTTATTTCTACAGATCTCACAATATTCATTAGTATGAAATCACTGATTATTCGAAAAGGCATGATATTGAACATATCCATAAAATGGTGTTGTAGCAACAATTTATGCAACTCCTCTTGACGACCCTACCGGCGGAGGTGCCATTTGAGTACTAGATTTCCTTGCATCTCTTAATGTTGGATATCCAGTCACCAAGTGACCTTCTATGTAAAATCTTATACACCAAACTTGAGGTCGACCTACCTTAGGAAGGGTCAACTCTTGTATCTTCTCAGTTAATGTAGAGGTCTGACCCTACAATTGTGTAATAATGGAATCTTCACGAGGTCTCATAACTCTTAAGATCCCTAGATATCCTTCCATAGCTTCAATCTTCATGGATTGCTCCAATTCTTATCCTAAAGTAGCTATCCTTTGTTGTGTCAAGTGGATGAGGGTCAAAGGTAGTAATCCCTTAATGAACCACTCCCTTTGATTATCTTAATGAATAGGGTTCGCCATCTTTCCTATTGCATATTTAAACCTCTAAGTGTATTCCCACACAGATTCACCATCTCTTTGCTTTATCTCCCACAACTCAGAAAGTGTCTGCTACTATGACTATGGTAACTAAAACTCTACAATAAACCTTTGTCTTACTTGAACCAGAGTGAAGGCTTGATCTTGAATCCCCACTTCAATAGTCTTCATGTACCATTTGAGAGACCGACCTCTCAAAGTGGTATGAAAATCAACCAACTTATTCACATATGGAGTCCCTCAAGACCTCCAAATGGCTTCACATAGAAACTAGTGTCGCTAAACATCCTCATCTCCATTTTCCCAAAACTCAGGGTATCAGGTAAGGAATCCTCCAGTTTATGGTGCCATTAATGAACTTGTATACCCTACTAAAATGAACCCATGAGATCCTGGTTGTGATATGATGATAGAATTCACCACACTTCCACTATTATTACCCAATAAACTGATAGAACTCAAAGAACTAGGAATAAAAAAAATTGTAGAAGGATTTACTATAGAAATTACCAGATTTGTTGACGACGTTGGGGGAATAGGTGATTCATGGATGGTTCCATTACCTCCAGAACATAATTCTTTGATTTGGGGGGTCTCGGTGGTGGCATATACACTTACTCCCTAATATACCTCCTCTAAACACTCCTCCTCTTATCTGCTACCTCTAGAATCTTTACCTCTCTCACCCCTTCTTTCTTTCAACCATTGTTTGTCCAATCTTCATCGTCTCTTCAATTTACACAACTCTTCAAGATTTTGTCTATCACCACTGTCTGATCCAATATCTTTCTGCAACTCATCGATCTGCTTCATCATTTTATTCATCTGGTTCCACCACCATTTTTCAATAATGATAGCCCTCCTCAGAGCTCGTTCATCTCTTGCATCCTTCTCTTGATGGCCCCCAATATCCCAAAGAAAACTTCTCACTATCTTAACTCATGAACCCTCCCGCAAACCACCTTCGCCCAAGCATAGGTGTTTAAGCTGCCATGTCAACTAAAGGAACAAGAAACATTCCTTCTTCTACCAAGAGGACCTTGATCCACATAAGTATTAGCCACAATATTCTTCCTCTGGCTCCTTCTCTGAATACAACTTCTTCTTTTGAAAATTCTTAATGATTCTCTACAACGAACTCAATAATATAACTAATCCAGATTATTTTTGGAACGAAATGAACAACGAGATATTACAATGAAATACTCATGAAAATTGCCAGAAACAGAGAAATACAACAATACTTGATTTCTATTAATGAAAGAATTGTAAGAGACTGTAAAAATACAGATTGCAAGACTCGCTAGAATGGTGGCATCTTTATCTTTGAGAAGAGATGTGAAGGCTACGCTCATTCGCAATAAGATGATTACAATGAGGCTCTAAAGGCATTTTTACGATAAACATGAATTCCAAAACCCTAGACATCCAAAAACCTAACCCTAGGATATGAAACGCCAAAATTCATGTGGGCCCCATTTGGGTAAGTTAGTACATTAACTTCCCGAGGTCGTAACTCTTGCATACAATCTCTATTTTAGGCATGTGATAGCCCATTGGAAAGGTATTTTAAAGAACTACACATTATGCCATCAAACTCTAACTTTCTCTATATTTTCACTGTGGCACACCAAAATAACATTGTTTAGGGCCCCAAAATGGCCTTGGAAGTACAACAAGATGTGCTGACATGAAAACATACAAAATAATCCAGTTGGATTATGTGGGAGGCCACCAGTATCCACCTGGAAGATGTGTAGGGATTCAGCTAGACCCAAAAGTGTATAACCCACAATTACAAACAAGTACAAAAGAACGCGTTGAACTAAGAACTAATAAGAGAAGTCAGTTGGAACAGGTGGGTGGCCACCAATATCCACCTAGATCAATCCTACCCCCTTACGAAGCAATGATATCCATTGCGTTGAGTTCCCAGGGAAGAGAGGAAATCATTTTATAAATATGAATCTTGGTGAGTTGCATGCCTTATTGGAGAATTTGTGTTGCTTGGCTTGTGGAAGACTGTTACAAACCTGTTGCTCGCAGGGTTGAATATGTTCCACCAACCTGTTGTCTCTGGGTTTGATGGGGCATTGTGTAGGCACCATTGTAGGTGAAGATATAATATCCTCTTTCTTTGTGACAATCTGGTTTTTTTCGATAGAAGCTGTTGAGGTTGCAGTGGTTGTAGCGGTATTTTGTGCATCCTTTGAACAGACTGTGAAGAGGATGAATTTTGCAGTATGAGAGATTACCTTGTGGCACTGTTTTGGTGGAGTAGTAGTCAGAACTACCTCTTCTATCCTATAGAGATGACCTTCCAGATTAATAATGACACTACGGGGTCTAGAGTCATAGACAACATGATGTCTCTACATATATGGTTGGCCCAAAACAACATCATAGACATCAAGAGGGGAAACATCACACACTACCTCATCCTTGAAGGGCTAGATGCCATAGGATAGGTGACACTGCTAGCTGACATGGAGATCCCATCCCTGGTGAAGCCACCCTGATGTTGTATGGTTGCGGGTGTGGTGTTGTCGACAACCCCAACTTTTTGATGGCCTTAGCTGAGATGAGGTTCTTTTGGTTGTCGTTATCAAAAATGAAATGAAATGGGGTCCCCTTCACCCACATATGTGAATGGAAGAGGCGCTCCCACTCTTTAGGATCTATTGATTCTTCTGGTTGAATTGTTGTGGTCACAACAGTGGCATTGGGGTTTGTGTCGATGATCTGTCTATTTTCAATATTTTTTGGATCGGATTCTGAATCAGGTTTCGGCTCTGTGTCTTTGATCTCGGCCACCAATGACTGTTTCGAGCGAAATTCATCGGTGTTGTGCTGGGGGATTTTGTATAAGTCACACCACTTCCCAGTGTCATTCTCCGTCTTCCCTTTACCCTTCTTGTCATGTGACTTGGACTAGTTGTCTAGAGGATGTTGGTTAGGGTTGTCTTTACCATGGTTTGGTTGTTTTAGATTTGCAGACTTGAATTCCCATTTGTTCTGGTGCCTAAATTTCTGCTCGATTTTGATAGCATATTGATAGGCAGCTCCCAATGATGAGATGTTTAGGAAATCCATTTCAGTTTCGATGTACCTATGCAGAGCCCCATGGTATTTCAGAATCAGATGTCACTCAGAGTCTTTGATACCCAGCTTGGTGCACAAGGTATGGAAAATATTTGTGAACTTTGACATTGTTTGGCTCTTCTCTTGCCGTAATGTGGTCCATCTCATGTATTGATCTTCATAGTTATCAATCGGGTAGTATTGTTCCTTGACCACATCCACAAAAAAATCTTAAGTGGGCTCGGCCCCATATATTTCAGATTCCTCTGTGGAACGTTTCTCCCATTAATTTTCCCACCAATTTTTGACATGGGGAAGATCCTTGAGGAGTGCGAAGGTGATCTTTTCCCTGTCAGAAAATTTTTGAACAGAGAAATAAACTTCTAATAGATTTAACCATTTTTCTAGGGCATCCGCATCTATATGACCTTCAAATATGGGAATATAAAAATTAACCTATATCTTGAAGGGAGAGGTTCCTCCAAAATCGTCACTTGATGAATATGCGCTTTTTTCTATCGATAGGGGCTAAAGGATGTGTGCAAAATTCTCCATCATTTCGTCCCTTTGTCGCGTGAGAGCCTGCTCAAGCAATAGGTTAATAGAATCTTCTTCTCCACCGTTTATCTTTTCTACCACCGTCGAGGGTTTCTTGGGCATGCGAGAGTGATTTTCCTCAAGAGAGACAAGCTTGAGACCCAACTAGCTATACTCGGAGCTCGTCGGGGATGTGCGCTGAAAAACAATCAAGAGCAGCCTGCTCTGATACCATTGATCTGGATTATTTTCCAAACGAAATGAAAGCAGAGATATTGCAATGAAATACTCATGAAATTTTCCAGAAATAGATAAATACAACAATACTTTATTTCTATTAATGAAATAATTGTAAGAGACTATAGAAATACAGATTGTAAGACTCACTAGAATGGTGGCATATTTATCTCTAAGAAGAGATGTGATAGCTACGCTCATTCGCAATAAGATGATTACAATGAGGCTCTAAAGGCCTTTTTATGATAAACATGAATGCCAAAACCATAGACATCAAAAAATCTAATCCTAGGAGATGAAACGCCAAAATTCATGTGGGCCTTGTTTGGGTAAGTTAGTACATTAACTTCCTAGGGTCATAACTTTTGCATACGATCTTCATTTTAGGCGCCTGATAGCCTGTTGGAAAGGTATTTTAGAGAACTATGAATTATGTCGTCAAACTTTGACTATGACGATAGTTTGACTGTGGCACGCCAAAATAACATTATTTAGGGCCCCAAAACGGCCCTGGAAGTACAACAAGATGTGTTGACATGAAAACATACAAAATAATCTAGTTGGATTACGTGGGAGGCCACCAGTATCCAGCTAGAAGATGTGTAGGGATTCATACAACCCCAAAAGTGTAGAACCCACAATTACAAATAAGTACAGAAGAACGTGTTGAACTAAGAACTGCAAGAGAAGTTGGTTGGAACATGTGGGTGGCCACCAATATCCACCTGGATCAATAACCTTCCAAAGTAGTTTTCACCCAGAAGTATAGAGCTCACAAGATCTAGTGATATAGTCGATGAAGACCTGCTAGACTTTTGGTAGTCTAGTTACATCTTTTTTTGACTCGATATTTGTATTATGGGGCTTCTTACAACCGATCTAACCACTGAAACAACTCTTCAATGGATTTAACCCAGAATATCCTTTATTGGTCACTAGTACGCTCTGAATAGAAAACATTATCTTTCACAACCCTAAAACTCTTGTGTCGCAACTCATCCTCCTACCTTATGAACGCATCACACTTTTTTCCCACTAGTTTTCAACATCAGACTTGTAGATCCAATGAGACATCCTATAAAAACTCCCTCTAAAGCTTGGTCTCGACAATAGAACCATTTGTTGGCACAAAATCAAGACCATGGTTCTCAATAGTTCCCAACAAAAAGCACCATTGTAGTCTAGGAACGTTGGCATATTTAACCTTCTGCAAAGTAAGGATATCTCACCCGAAGTGTAGCCGAGACTTGTATTATTAAGGGAGCTATAAAGAATACAACATTAGATCTATTTCTACAATATTCAGATCCATAGGTTAATCATTGAGATCAGGTTGTGACAACATTCAAATAATACCAGGAAAGAAATAAGTAAATACATAACATAACTACAGATCTAGTCAAAGCATAACAGATAACCATACAACAAATTTTTTAGGCCCCGAATCACATATTTTCATTAGCAACAATAATACAAAAGGATTCATGCACCATGGATATGATAGATCGACATTCAAAATACACAGATCTTCAACACAACATCTCGCTCAACAAGATCTGACTCCTCATGACCCATTACAGACTAAAAAATTACTATAGGTGCAATAACGGTACCAACTAAGACAACTACAATACTCGACCATGAGAATAGGGATCCAAACCTGACGGACACCAGTAACAATAAAGATTGATTGACAGACTATAGTCTTAGAGACAATAACAATAATGTAACACCAAACAATACTCAATTATAGTACTAAGAACATTAGCCTTTACTCTTTACATTGTTGTTTTATTTATACATGCGAGTCTTTGATAAAGTCGATTGAATAAATCAAATCCGCTTCAGTCCACGCCCTATATTTATTTGATTCGCCTGCAATATTTCCTTTTCCACCGCTTTCGAAGCTTCCAGCTACCGTGCAGTGCATTTTGTTTTTTCCTCTCCTTACTCATCCTTGTCTCTTTATCCAAAAACGAAGGGCCCAACAACCACACCCCCCCCACACACATATTTAAGAGATTTTTTTTGTCGATTATATATGTGTGTGTGTGTGTACAATGAAGGGACAAAACCCCCCCCACCACACACACATATTTAAGGGAAATTTTGTGTCGATTATAATAATAATAATCCATTTTTAAGGTCATGGCCAAGCCAGACACTAAATGGTGTATGAGACCCCATTGTTTTTGGGACAAGGGACCCCCTCTACCCAACGATTTGACTAGTAAATTCTACGAAGGTATACATACCCTACCCCCCTCTGGATTTGAACTTGTGACCTCTTAGGAGGAAACAAATGTTCTTAACCATTAGGCCCACTCATATATGTGTGTGTATGTGTGTTTACACACACACACACACACACACACACACATATACACGCATATATATATATATATATATATATAT
>ML806857.1:0-30050 GCA_009831015.1 Picea engelmannii
AAGTGGTTTCATTTTTTAATGAGCTTGAAAGTAGAAAAATATGCTCAAGTCTGGTTTCATTTTTTAACGAGATTGAAATCATAAAATCATGCTCATATGCCTCTGTTTCATTTTTTAACGAGGTTGCCTCAGAGATGTAAAAACTATCCTCGGAAGCTGGTTTCATTTTTTAATGAGCTTGAAATCAGAAAACCGTGCTCAAAGATGGTTTCATTTTTTAATGAGCTTGAAATCAGAAAATCATGCTCAAGGACCTCTATTTCATTTTTTAAGGAGGTTGCCTCAGAGATTCAAAAGCTATCCTCAAATTATCTCCTCTTGTTCATGGATTCCAAGAGGACAATGCTCTAGAATGACACCATGTCAAGGGACAAAACTCGGTCATGGCTTCCAAGAGGTCTTCAATGGAAGGAAGAAACACACTCTGGAAGGACACAAAGTCGAGGTTCATGACATGAGTAAGCAGATCAGGCTCTAACAACCCTATCGAAGAGATCACCATGTCAACTACTAGCTCTAAGTCATCAGAATTTGAAGCCATGGGCGACAATGCCACATAATTGACCTATGGTGGGGGTGATACCATCTGCATATAAGAACCATTCAGGGAGGCAATCTAGGTAGGGTCAACAAATGCAAGTTGATCAACAGTCACAACACATCCATCATGAAGGAAAGATATCACATGAAAAGGAGTAGACGCAATAACTTTCATGGCATAGACATAATATTATCCAATAAGTAAAGAAAAACCTAAGGGGTCTTGGACTACCATGACGTCAATAAAGACAGTTTCCCTCCCAAAGTTATAGGAAACTGAGGAAGGGTCCCTAAATCTTGACTAGTTCTTCTGTTAAAAGCTAACATATTTTGTGTAACTGGTGCAAGTGGAGGACAACCCAAAGCTTGCCAAGCAAAAGAGGACAAAATACTAACGGATGCACCTTCATCTATCAGTGTCTGAGGAATGTCTCGACCACAAACATTTACTATAATCTGGAAAGGAATGTGAGAGGGAAGACGAGGTCCAGTTAGCACACCCCAATCAAAATGGATGGCCTCATAACTTGGAGGGGGTTCCACAGGAGAAGGAGGAATATCCCCCGGCATGGTAGATTCTGTATCAACGAGAAAAACATGGGCAGTATCAGGTTTACTCTCTAGCAGGAGAGTAGGATCGACCGATGGAGAGATTAGATTGACCACTTGGGTTTCATTCTTCGAGGGGAGAATGGGGTCGACAGGTGGAAACATATCGACCGCTTGGGTTTCACTCTCTAATGGGAGAGTGGAATCGACCGATGATGGGATCAAATCAACCACTTTGTTAACACTCTCTAAAGGGAGAGTGGGATTGACCGATGATAGGATCAGATCAACCACTTTGTTAACACTCTATAAAGGCAGAGTGGGATCGACCAAGGAGGGGATCGGATCGACCACTTTGTCAACTGGTTCAATTAAGGATGTGACCAGATTGACCACTTGATCAGTCGGACTGACCGATGGGGGAACCAGATTGATCATTCCATTAACTACAGGTGGGTTGAGAGAATTCTTCCGATAAGAAATTGGAAGTTGAGGCTGTTAAACAGTCATGTCTTCCAGTAATTTTGAGGCGTTGTCCATACGAGGGAAAAGATGAGTTAGATGATGCCCTTTGCATAACATACATGGTAACTTGGCTCTACTTTTCTTCTTCCCAACTATGTCGTGACTAGTCAACGAGAAGTCATCAACATGTTGTTCAGAGGCTAACGACATGCATTGGTGAGGATGTGTAGACCATGCTTCTATAACCTTGGATAGACCAGGGAAATCCTTAAGAAGATGGCTACCCTTACAAATCTTGCAAGGGTACTTGGGCTTACGGGTTGTTTGGCTGATCTTGACATCATCAACACTCCAAGCACGATTAACAGTAACTGGTTGTTTTCCAACATGTTTGATAATGGTTGGAAGTTTGGATCCTTGCTTATTTTTCTTCTTCTTATTTTTTTGTTTCTTCTTCTTCTTATCCACCAAGTTACCATCTTCAGATCTTTCACTTGGCGAAGAAGATGAAATGGAAGAAGACCTTGCAAGTGAAGAAGGTGAAGAAGATCTTATTGGTGAAGAGGGTCAAGGATCAACATGAGGTTGATGTTCTTGAGGGGAAGTGCTTGTGACTGAAGCACTAACTACATTCAGGATTACCTGAGTTGAAAACAACCATACTGGTAACCCAATTGTGAGACCTGGAAGGCTCAAAGTACCAATATGAGGAGTACCAATGTTTCTGTAAGAAGGAAAAACAAAAGGTTCCTGGGAAAAGGAGTTCCTTCATTGGTCATTCCGGGAATTGATTCCATAAAAATAAAGATCCAATCTAGAGTCCACTAGGGAAAACAAACAACACACGTTAAAAATCTAGTAAGCAAGAAAGCAAACAAAACCTTGTCACAATGAGCACACTAGTTGGTGATGAAATCCAACATCGCGGGAACAAACTAAGAAGGGGTTGAGATAGAGCAGGTGGAAAAGTTATGTTGACGACCTTCTCAACGGACTTACACCCTTGTGCAAGCTCCCACATATAATCGTGGGTATACCCTCCAAGGAGCCCGAGTGAGTTTGGCCAACATCGATTCCAGGTACCATGAAGACTTGCCCCTCCACAGTCACCTTGTGTAAATACCCTAAATATATAGGCCACTAAGGTTACCAATCACTACAGTGATGCCTAGGGAAACAATTGACAGTCTGATCCACGTGCAAGGGCAGGGTATCTAGCCTGAAAGCAACTTGAAAGGCTTCCACTCATCATTGTGGGTATACCTCTCAAGCGAACCCCATAATATGCACAACCTCTACACCAAGACCAAAAAAGTAGGGTGAGTAACTTTGTCAGTCTCAATGCGACCTCGTGATTGACCATTGTGTTAGAAGGGCTTCCTAGGACAAAATGTAATAAGTGGATTTAACTGTGCCCTAACTCAAGATTCTATGTTTTTTTGCAACTTTGGAAAGTTATCTTTCACACCTATTCCAAATCCCTATAACTAATCTAATGTAGGTTTTCTACCAGAAAGTATAAAAAATGTCTAATTAGTTTTTATAAGCGCTTTATTTTATGGCTATTGTTACTCAATAGGAAAATGGTGTGAACAATATGGTGTTTTGACCGAATCGAAATTTATGCAAAGAGATGAAGATGCAATCTTTTCATTTCAATGAAAGCTATGCTACGAGAAGAAGAAAACATTTATCATTCCCATATACACAATGTCCCAAAATATATTAAACTCATCAATATCAAGATTCTCAAGAAATGAGAAAATGGTAATGTACACCAATGCACGATTCATGACCCCCCCCGGGCCATGAGGGGGAAACATTTTCGGAATTTAAGACCAAAAAATGCCAAGAATCATGCAATTTCGCTACTTCAAATGCAAGGATGCCCCCAATCTAATATAAAGCAAAAAATTAAATCTTTTTGTTTCAAAAATTTCACTAAAAGAGATAATGAACTTTGTTAAAACAAAGAAACCCAAAATAATTTTTTTCTTTTAAAGTGAACTATTCAGAAGAAATTTGGTCTTTCCCTAAACAATTCTAAAGAAAACACACGCTTTGTAATTGAAAGATACTCAAAGCAAGAGACTAATCCTTCGAAACCAAACAAAGAGCCCTTCTCCATGAGAGCTCCTCTCCTTTTATAAGTTGAAGAGGATAAGGTGAGTAGGTTAAGATGATCCCACTAAATCATGAAAGCGAGTAAGATCCAAACCATTTGGATGCCACCTCACCATGGAAGTTTATCCTTCTAGAAGATTCAAGAAAAAGCTCATTTTTCCCACGTTTAAGCATTCTTGCGCCCTGCCTATAGAGCAGACTGTGAATTCCTCACGACCTAGCTATGATGCAGCCTACGAGAATCAGGCATTCTCACATCCTAGCTATAATGTAGCCTACAAACTTCCTTTTTTATAGGGTTTTTACAAAGGAAAATGCAACTTCTTTTCTCAGGAAAAGTTCTTCTCCCTTCCTTCTTTAGGAACTCGGGCCACTGACCCCTTTGAAGGCAACATATAGGTTTACATCATTAACGGTCATAGGGATGATGAAAATAATGTGTAACAGTCATGCACATAAACCAAACAGATGAGGGAGAGGTGTGGCAATGTCCCTATCACATCCTCCTAGCACTCGCACCGTGACCTGAACTGTAGGTTAACGATTACCTAGTTCAAGAGGTTCACGATGTCATGAGGGAAGACTGAGATAGTCACTCATTAGGAATTCTAAGGGGTGCACAATAAGGAGGAATACCCAGTATGGACGCCAATTTTGTTATGAGACTTATCGGTAAATGTGGACATAAACAAATCTCCCTAGATCCACCTATATCTAGAACAAAACAGAACAAAACATGATGCTTTCCCTAAGCTCTAATCATTGAATTTACTATCTAGAAAGAGATGGGAAACATACCATTTAAATATCACTTCCTCTTTCCATTGTCGTCTTAACTCCACTCCAGTGCTCCTGTGATATTGGATATGTAAGGGAACATAAGAAAACCAAAGTGAGAGAAATATAGAAAACTCAAAGAGAACGTATGTATGTGATCAAGGAATCATATAATAAAATGAGATGAGTTTTATGGGAAAGAAACATATCACTGTATTATATAATAATGAAAGTGGAGATTACAACAAAATCCTTGATGTTGCAAGGTCCCCTTCTGATGACCCTTTTCTCCAACACACACACTTGCTCCAACCTTGAACGAAGAATATCCACAATGAATTGATAAAATAGAATGAATCCCTCAAGTATGAACTGAAGTAGAACTCCTCATCCAATTCTAAGCATATTCAATATTAATATTGCTTGAATCAACCTTCATTAACCTTAGTCGTTTCCATGAGAAATCCCTCTTTATATAGGGGAAAGAGAGATGGTTAAAGATATTAGGATGATCCCACCAAATTAGAGAAGAGAGTAGGATCCCAACCATACAAATGCCACCTCATCTTCTAGAAGATCCTCTTCTTGAACTTTTGTGAAGGTCGACCTTTTCTTATCATTTTGAGATCGTCGCACCCCAACTGTAGAGTAGCATGCAGAGACATCACAAACTAGTTTTAAGGTAGAGTGAGATGACCAGGCATCGTCGCACCCTGGTTATGATGCAGCCTGTGACGACCTTCCTTAATAGGGTTTTTGATAAGAAGAAGTCAATCACCTTTCTCATGAAGATAGGCTCTTTTGGGAACATGAACACATGTTTGTCAATGGATCACCAAGATGACCAAAATAATGTGTAACACTTATTCCTTAGACAACCCTTAGTCTCTCACAAGGTCGACCAAGTGGAGTGTTGATTCCAAGTGTCAGATAAACTTCCAAACTAGTCAAAGGCGAGTGTCACCCTTGGAGCACAAAGGTGTGTCTTGAAGGGAAAGTCACATAATTAAATTGTGAGTCAATATTGATGGGTGTTATATATGCACTAAAAACACACTAAAAACCCTCAATTAAATTGTCAACCCGGGATAAGTGAACTTAGAGTTGTAGCAAAATATATGACAAAGGTAGAAGGGATGGTGGGATTATAGTATAACTAATGAAGGTAGATATCTAAGGCTAATCTACTCAAGCAAAACTATCTAATGAGCAAACCCTACTAAGAAAATTGAAACTATGCAACATAAGTACTTTTGGGCAAAGGATCAATGGATAGTTCTAAGAAAACAAGTAAAAGCCCTACTTGAATCAAACTAGTTCATAACAATAATAAAAAGAAACTATTTAAGAATAATAAACAAATGACAAAAGAAAACTTCTTTAACTTGCCAACCTATATTCAATGAGTAACTACCCTATGAAATCAAATAAATAAACAAGCAAACAAAGACACCTAAATAACCTACTAAAGAAAGTAACAAGTAAGAAAAGACAACTATCTAGACTACTAAAGCAATAGACAAGGAAGAAAAGACAACTAACTAACCCACTAAAGAAATAGACAACTAACTACTGCAAGCAATCAAATTAAAACTTCTCATTGAACAACTATCTAACCTAAGAGGCAAGTGGACTAAATTCTTAATTCAAAACTATTGCTAATTCATGAAAGGAAATCTATTTAATTGAAAGAAAGAAGGATTAACAACTAATATTGAACCTATGATAAACAAGCTACTATCTGATCTATTAAAGAAAAGACTATCTATCCTACAACAACAATAACACTATCTTCTAGACTATGAAAGAAAGAAACTATATCTTCTGATCTACAAAAACAAGAAACTATCTTTTGATCTACGAAAACAAGAAACTATCTTTTAACCTATGAAAAACTCAAATATAATGCTGGTGGTTGTGTGAATGTCTCCGGTGTCAGATGATATCTCAATGGCACTTGACAACAAAGGACAATTCAAGTGGTATAAGCTCAACAATAATCTCAATAGCAAAGTGAAAGGTATGGATTAAACAATCCAACGAGAATTTAGCCATGACAAGAACAATAGTCAATTACCTTGCATATTTATTAATCATAAAAAATATAACAAGATCACCATTGTACTTCTATACTATGTAAGCAAAACTAGATTCAACCATTAACTAAGAAATATAATTGCAATTTAATTTGAGGAAAGAAATTACATAAAATGAAAACTATGTTATATCTATTCTAACAATTCAAACTGTAATAAGAAAATGCTTAAGAACAGAAATTAAGACATGACATTAAAAAGTAAACTACCAAATGTATTAACCAACAACTAAGTAAGCAAAATCTATATAAAACTGAAATAAGCAATCTATCATTAAAAACTGAAATGAACTCTATCCATCCATCAAATCCTTGTCAAAGAAAAACTCAAATAAAAACTTCGTTCTATTCTAATTAAAACTCTGTTTTAAACTTGACTATAAAATCATAAAAGAAAGCATAATCTAATATCTAATTGCACATGGGGTTAGTCTAGGGATTTGCAAATCCATTCCTAACTAAATGATTAATGCATGCTAACACAATCCATCATACTAACCTACAAAAGAGAATCAAAGCATTTAAACTACAACAACAAACTAATTAACACAATGAAAAATGCATGTACAGGAAATAAATAGAACAACTAAACTATGGAATTCATAAACAACACAAAGAACAGTTACTAGACTGCTGGTGGCCCCCCCAGCAAGTCGTGGTCACTTTCTAAAAGAACACCACGAACTCAACAATTCAAATTCACCATGAAAACTCAAAAACACAGTTCTTGTATAATCTGGCAATGTAAAATAGAAAAACAGAGTAAAATCGTATTTGTATCTATCACAATGATGTTTCTACTGCTTAACAACTATCTAACCACCTTGGTGGTATTTATAATGTTTACAGACCAAGTGGTCGACCACGGGAGGGTTGAACCACTTCTAAATTCAGCAATTTTCATTAAATGATGCCCTAACTGCTAAAACGGAGCGAGCCAATAATCTCTCAACTGAATAACCAAAATTGAGTTTTTGGGAGCTTAGTAGAGGGAGGGGGACAACATGAACAAAACCCACATTCCCGATTCACCCATCATTGGCCGCCAATACCATAACCGCCAAGTCACCCTCCATTTTTGTGTAATACATAGTGCTGGACAGAGTGTCGGATCGGGCACCGGAACGAGTGTTGGAAGGAGTAGTGGACTGAGTGCCAGAAGTAGAAACGTGGTGCTTTTTTCCTTGTAACGCCAAAAAAATGTGAATTAGCTCTTGGTGCTCATAAAACGTGATGAATTATACAAAATAATGACATTAAACATGAATCACACGTCCCTGGTGGAGATCATACCATTTTAACATAAAATTCTTGAAAAAGCTCCTTCAAAATATGAAAAAAACATATGTACATGCGACAAAAGTGTATAATAACTGTCATAAAAGTGATCATATCTCGAGCCCAACATTACCCCCACACTTACGATTTTGCAGGTCCCACTGCGAACAAAAATAAGTCACCCCTCGTGACTAGGCTTGTTGAGGAGGATCGACTTTAGAAGCCTCTCCTTCTTACTGTGAAGACTTTGCCTTGTGCCTCTTATATTGCTTCAGCTATGCTCTAAGGCTGCGGTTGGATTTGGTCATTTCATCAACCAACCATTGAAGAGAGTTAACCTTTGCTTGAAGGATTGCATTATCATGATGAAGGTGTGTGTCTATTGTCTTCCTCTCTTCCAATTGTTGGAGAAGCTTATTGTTTTGTTTTTGTAGCTTCTCTATGGTTGGGGAAAAATTGATGATCTCTGAGGAAGGCTTAGATCCTTTGAGGATGTGGATAATCTATTAGTTTTAGGATCTATAGTAGGCATGGGTGAAGTAGGAGTGATGGAGGATTTGTAAGGAGAGGTAGGTTTTGATTTTGTTTTCCTTAGTGGCTCTAATCTATCCGCAGAAACTTCCCTAAGTTTCTTGTGAGGGATTTCAAGGTCAGAGGACACTTGGATAGGGTCTAAAGTAGGTGGAGTTTTTGCATAAGGCTTGGTTCTTATGCTCCGAGTACTCTTCCGAAAGGGTCCTTTACCAAATCGATTGGTTCCCCTCTTGTTTGTGGGAATGATGGGAAAGTCTTGTTGAATTACTTCTTGGAGCTATTTAGGTGTAGGATCAAGAGAGAGTGAAGGCATTGGGGGGTTAACAATAGGCTTCTTTTGGTCTTTTCTCTTGGTCTTTTTACCCGATGAAGAAGTAGGGATATCAACAAGCTTTTTGTATTGTTCCAACAAAGAGAGGGTTTGTGCAAGGGGTTTTGGAGTTCTTGGAGAGAGAGGTTTGGATGGAGAGATATTTTTTAGGCTAAGTGGCATTTTTCCGGTCTTAATTGTCAAGTGAGGGTTTGCAAATTGGTAGATAAAGGCATCCCAATTTTTCCCCTGTTTCTTTAGTTTAGCTAGAACATGGAGTTTGATCAATCCATGGTGAAAGAGACTGTTGTGGGGGTTATTCACATTCTTCGTCACTTGAGAGGACATCTTCTCCAAACTTTTGAAAAACTAGAAGGGGAAGTTCAAAGGTTTGTTGAACAGAAAATGAGCCAACAATCTGAAATGACAAGGTTTGAAGGTGGAGTATCTACCTTCACATGTAATTAACCTTGTGATGATGATGAGGTGGTTGATCAAATTTATCTTTATCCACTCCTTAGCATACCCTTTTTCTCCTGAAATGCTCTCTAATTTGGGCTTAAACACCCTGTTATAACTTGAGTGCGGCAATTGGTGGTTTTTGAACCATCTATCTCCCATTCTTGGGAGCTTCGTGGCAGCCACAATGGACTCATCTGAAACTTCAAAGGTAAGAGACCCTACATGTGTTTTCTTACCATCGAAACCGATTGCAAATTGCATGGAGAGGCCGTCATCGTGGCCCTGCAAGATAGAAAAAAATGGCCCTCATCCTGCACGCAAAATCACTTCTCTGCACTATGAAAATTTGGGAATGGTAAACAAGTCCTCATAGGAGGATGGTTCATACCTCCTGGGAATTGTGGCAGAGGAGAATTTTACTGGGAAAGGGCATGATCAAGCCAGGAGATGGCATGAATTGGGCATAGGCCGAACACGATTTGAACAGGGGACGACTTGGAAGAGGTTGGGCGCGATTTCTTAACGCAGGGTAGAGAAAATGGCAAGGGAAAATGGCCCAACCCAATTTTGAATGCACTTATGGTGGAGTACGTTGCACACATGTGCACGCGAGCTACCATGTGTGGGAATTTTGAATTCGATGGCTCATTTTGGGGCAATGTAATGATGCGTGGTTAGATCAATGTCCAAGTCTTTTGAGTTGGATATTTGATCATAAACATATGGAGCATCTATAATCAATGTCTGCAACTAATTCAGTCGAATGTAATTGAGTTCTGGTTACCTGGAATCTAGAACAATTGCTGGTGTGTAATTCACATGGCACTTCATTCATCACCTCATACGAAATTTCATATGGTACCTCATATGATACTTCATCTGGTACCTCTGTGTTAAATACATTTTCACTCCCTGTAATGGATAGCCTGCAAATCAAATGTTTTTGACAATCACAATGGTTTAATGAGAAGAGGCAGAACGCTCCATTGTGGTTGATTTTGCCACCATGCTCACTCAATACTCTTGCATATGAAATATAATGTCAAAACCTACAATGAACAGGTTATAGAAAGCATAAAACATATATTGTCAAACCTACAATATGCAGTTTGTAATGAAAGACAAACCGATAAAGAGTGGTATGTTAAGTATATGTTCAGTAATTTATAATACACAGGAGTTTAACACTTCAAAAATAAAAATGACTACCTATGTAATAACCTGTATCATGGAGATAATACAAAAATTCTTACAAAGATTTATTTCTCTTAGGCAATGATCATTTGTCAGCTCATGAACCCCTCCCCCACACCTAAGTATTGTGACACCTCACAATCAAAAGTATAGGAAACCATTCAGTATCCCCCAATAGCCGAAGATTTATAGTATGTCAAGTGTAAAGATAAATTTCATAGATTGGTTTGATGAGACAGTTAGGATATGGCCCCACCTATAGGATAAGAGATCCTATATATAGATAAAAAGAGATAGGTAAGAGAGTTTCAAGATAGTGTTAGAGTTATTTCCCAATGGCAAGTTTATGGATTTCATTAACCTTAGCTTAACCACACATATTTCATGTCAACTTTGTCTGCAAGTAATGCCGTACATCAAGACAAGTTTAATTTTATTATTTATTTTTGTCAGATTACCATCCTTTCTAGGTAGAATGCCCCGCTACCAGCAAGCCTATTCAGTACTCCAAAGGGTTTACCTAGTCATACCACAGGTCGGTACCCGCTGCCAGCAGACATGTTCAGTATCCCAATGGGTTAGCCTCTTAAACCCTTAGAGACTAGCCCTCCATCCTTTAATATTTTAATATAATATTTCTTTATGCAAGAAGATGGGGGAACAACTCCGAAAACAACTTTTTCTTTCTCTTTTTTTTTCCAATTGGGATGGTATTTATGTTAGAGGATGAATTTCCGTTATATTACTTAGTGATTGCCCCGATGTAAGGGGTACTTAAGAAGATGTGGCCTATCTAAAGATATGATATAATCAAGCTATTTAGTGTGTAGTGGATGGTACCATTGAGAAAGAAAAGAAAGGTATCTCTAGGCTCAACTTACTTTCTTCCTTTGTATTTATTGTGATGTTTCCATGACTAACTGCTAATTATACCTCCTTGTTACTCTTTGATAAAGACACTTAACTCACTTACTCATGTTTCTTGGAAAAAACTGTACGAGAGACCTCTAGGCTTGATAGTTATGGTATCACTTCCTTATACAGTGGTTAAGAGTTTCAAGAGCAACTGCTTTAGAATGCCTTAAAAATGAGAATTCTTGCAAAAATATGGCTAATTACAGTAAGTCAATATTCATTTGATGCTTTAGCAGACACAAAATTCAAGTGTAACATTTTTTGAAGAAATATCCTTGAAACTGTGTACTCCTGGTGAAATAAATACTTACAGAAATCTCTAGAATTGCCTTATTAACAAAATTCAAAAACTATTTACATATATACAGTAGGAAATTCAGAAAAAATTTCAAGAACAAGGAGGAACTTCCCCATCTACTAAGGCCAATTCCTTGTCAGTTGGAATGACCTGTAGAAAATCCTCATTGGAAATGGGCTTATGATAAAATTTAAGTCGGTGTCCATTTGCCATGAAGGAGACTTGTCCATCGTCAATTGTTTTAATTTTTACAGCTCCATTGTCATATACAGTGTCTACCTTGTAAGGGCCAAAATAGTGGGTGGTAAGTTTTCCTTTGAAGGTTTTGAATTGGGAATCAAACAATAGGGCCCAATCACCAGGCTGGAAGTGCTTCTTCTTAATAAACTTGTCATGCCACTTGCTTCTCTAGTTTTGGACTAATATCGTCTGTTGGATGGCATCTTGCTTGATTTCATCCAAATCATTCAATTGTAGGGCTCGTTGCTTTTGAGCCTCATCCATGTTCAATCCTAATTCTGCGGCAATACGGAAGGTCCTTACTTGGCATTCTATAGGTAAAAGTACGTGTTTCCCATACAATAGCTCATAAGGGGTATGCCTAATGGTATTTCTCCAGGTAGTCCGGTATGCCCACAAAGCCTCTGGGAGCCTATCAGCGCAATCCTGGTGATGTAACTGAAAAGTCTTGGTCAATATGGTTTCCAGAACTTTTTGTGTGGATTCTACCTGACCATTGGCTTGTGGGTGGTATGGAGAAGATTTACAGTGTTTAATCCCATATTTCTTTGTTAGCTCTTTCATCAGCTTGGAAATGAATTGAGGGCCTTGGTCGATAACAATTTCATGAGGGACACCGAAGCAGGTAAAGATGTCTTCATAGATGAATTCGACAACCGACTTCTCTGTAGCCCTAAATAGGGCTTTTTCCTCTACCCATTTGGTGATATAGTCCATACAAACCAAAATATAGCTCTTCCTATGGGACATGGGTTAAATTCGTCCTACAAAGTCAAGGGCCCATTTTTTGAAGGGTTCTATCATAACTTGGGAACACAAAGGCATTTCGTCAGCTGACGTAGGTCTTCCTATCCTTTGGCAACTATCACAACTTCTCACATACTTAGCAACATCTTTGAAAATGCTAGGCCAATAGTAACCCAAATGTAGCACCTTATATGTTGTATGTTTTTCATAAAAATGGCCATCACATGGTTCATCATGACAACTTCGTAGTATATCAGGTACCTTGTCCTCTCAGACACATCTACGAATAATTAAATCAGGACCTGTGAGAAAAATTTCATGACCAACCCAAGAGTAATTAGCACTTTGTGTAATAATTTTATGTTTTTCATGAGGTGACAAATGAGACGGTAACTTCCTAGTAGCCAGATAGTTTTCCATATCCACAAACCATGGGGTATTGACAAAAAGGGAAAATAGGTGCTCATTTGGAAAACTATCATCTACAAGGATATCATCATCCTTGTTTTTTATTCAGGAAACAAAACCAGCTACTACATTATCCTTTCCAGGTCAGTCAAGCATAGTAGTATTAAATTCTTGCAATAACAAAAGCCACCTAGTCACTCGGCCATTAGTTATGGGTTTATTCATGAGGAATCTAATGGTTGAATGATCGATATGTACAAATACTTCATAAACTGTAATGTAATGACGAATCTTGTTAATAGCATGAACAACTACCAAGAATTCCTTCTCGGTGACTGTGTAGTTCAACTCAGCAGGGGACAAGTTCTTGCTCACAAAATAAATGGCAAAGGACTGCTGGTCCTCTTTCTTCCCTAATACCCCTCCTATTGTGGTGTCAGAGGCATCAGTGGATATATGAAATGGGAGAGTCCAATTGGGCCCTCTAAGAACTAGTGCCACATACATCTTAGCTTTCATGGTTTTGAAGTTAGTTTGACACTGCTCAGTCCAAACAAAATCAACATCTTTTATCAATAATCCAAACATAGGTGCAACAATCTTTGTAAAATTTTCAATAAACAGTTGGTAATATCTGGCATGTCCAAGAAATATTCTTACCTCTTTCTGAGTCTTGGGGGGTGGAAGTCTGACGATGACCTCAATCTTTGCAGGATCAACTTTTATCCCTTCAGATGAAACATGATTTCCTAGAACCACTCCTTCAGTTAAAAACATTTTTCATTTTTCATGACTTAGAGATAGGTTCATTTCCTGTCATTTGATGAGGACCTTTTCTAAGTTGTCTAAGGATTTATGGTAAGTGTTACCATAGACTATGAAGTCATCCATGTAGACCTCCACACAATCATGAATAAGATCGGAAAATATTCCTAATATTGCTCGTTGAAATGTGGCAGGAGAATTACACAATCCAAATGGTAAGACCCTATAGGCATAGGTACCCCAAGGACAAGTAAATGTAGTATTATCCTGGTCCTTGGGTGCTATAAGAATCTGGTTATACCCGTTGCACCCATCTAGAAAGGAGAAATACTTCTTTCTAGACAAGGTATCTATAACTTGGTCAATGAAAGGGAGAGGAAAGTAATCTTTCAGAGTGCCTTTGTTGAGTTCCTGGAAATCAACACAAACTCTCCATTTCCCGGTCACTTTATTTGGAACCAATACAAGCGAGAATACCCACTTACTGTTGGAGATGGGATAAATGAATCCGACATTTAACAAATTTTGGATCTCCTCCTTGACAATATCTTGAAGTGTTGGGTTCATCCTTCTCTAGGGTTTCCTAACAAGTGTTACCTCCCCTTGGGTATATATGTGATGGATGCATGTGTCGGGGTGTATACCCTTCATGTCAGTGTATTCCCAAGAAAATGCTCCTGATTGTGCTTTAAGGATATCTACTAACTGTTTCTGTTGGTCTGCATCTAGCCTAAAGTTTATATGTAAAAAAATTCCTGGACTAATCTCATAGGGAATATTGTAAGACATGGAAAACTCATATATCTTGTAAATAAAAGATGTCGAAGAAAAAATGGATGAGTCTAGTTGTTCTTGAAATTCTTCCTCAAACATGTACTCAAATTGGGGAAAAGACTGTGGAAAATCCACACATGTGATAGCAGAAATAAACTGGTTTAGCACATTTTCTGTTGTGTGCTTATGAAGTGCCCATGCATGGTCACTTGACAATACGGGTTCTTCCCAGTCCTTGTTCTCGTATGGACATTCAAGCCACCATATATTCTCCATAATAGGTTGAGATGGAGGGTAAATGGTGAGCTTCTGGATAGAAAGACCATTTGATATGGTCATTTCTCTTTCTCTACAGTTGTTGGCCCTTGGTTATGGAAGGGAGAGAAGATCAAAGAAGAAAAGGCGAAATGCGAACTACACGGAAGACACAGTGATTGTTATTGGGTCGAAGTGAGAAAAAGAGAAGAAAATATGGATCAAATATCAAGGAAGAAATGGCGAAATGCAAACTGTGTGGAAGACACAGTGATTGTTACCGGGTCGAAGTGAGCAAAAGAGAAGAAAATATGGAGTGAAGCCCGAGAAATAAAGCTATTGCATGAGGAGATTGAGGATGACAGATCAACAATGAAGAAGGATCGTGGAAAACTCAGCAAGTGGAAAAATCCACTGTTAGATGATTTGTAGCACCGCGTGAGAAGGAAGGAAAGATAGTCTGGCGAAGTCCTGGAAATGCGGGTCATCTTGACCTAGGGTTTTAGAAACCTAGGGTTTTGGTATCTAGGGTTTTGGACACCTATATTTTGACCTAAGGATGTTGGTAAGTGATTGTAATGTATAAATAAGAACCTATATGAGGGAAGAGGGTTGGTTCAGGTTGGAGTTACTCGATCTAGTTGTTGTTGGTATGTTGTGAGAGATTATTGTTGTGTGAGAGAGAAGTGCTAAGTGTGAGAGCCTTCTGGTATTGTAAGA
This sequence comes from Picea engelmannii, assembly GCA_009831015.1. Lineage (NCBI taxonomy): Eukaryota > Viridiplantae > Streptophyta > Pinopsida > Pinales > Pinaceae > Picea > Picea engelmannii. The sequence continues at coordinate 15,451 of ML806857.1, forward strand.
TCTTTATTTGGGTGCGAAGATCAACCCTACAGTTGGGTGCACAAGAAGGGGGAGAGATAGAGAGAAGAAAGAAGATCTGCTAGCTAAGAGCGCAGACAAGAACTGTATGCTTTGTATTAATATATTATAAAGCACAGTTCTGTGGATGTAGCCCCAGAGAGAGGGTGAACCACGTATATTTGGTTTTGTGTGTGATTGGTATTCTATCTCTGTCCTTGATATACTGTGATTACATTATTATGTTAGATCTAATAAGTAGATGTGCAGAATATATCTAAGCTGATAGATGATATATGAATGTTGTATTGTTCTGGTATTGGATCCACTTGACATTCCCCTTGGTTGTAGACACTTCTGTCCTGCAACCCCCCCATAGCTGCTTCGAGTGAGATTGCATATTCTTCGCAGGTGTAGCCAAAAGGGAAAGTTGTTAGGAATTTTTGGTGCGCTCTTGGAGCTGAACCCTAGGTCTGCCCCTGTGCCAACAAATGGTTCCATTTCCAGGACCAAATCTTATTGAGGGAATGTCAAGGTGGTTCCCATCAAAGACAAAGATTCAAAAGTGGATAGAGGATCAAGAAAAGGACTTCACTAAAGCCCAGAGAAAGAACGCTAATATGATTACAGAGGATTGGTTGGAGAGACATATTTTTACTTATACACGAGATATTCTTTGGAGGAATACATCAGGAACTATATGAGTGGTTAGACGAGTTGGCAGATACCCAGTTTGAGGTTAGATATAGACCTCCTGTAGTTTGGATGTCAGCGCTAATAAATAAGGTCAAGAGAGTTGATAATGCCATGTCAAGAGCAGTGGATCATTAGATTGATGGAACCATTGGAGGCTACATCACAGAGTTTGTTGTTGACAGAGTAGAATCATATAGCCAAGCCGAGAGATATTTTTTCAAGGAACCTAGAGGAAAATTCTTACACTTTCTGAAGTTGAGAATCAATATGTTGTTGCATGAGAATAACATCTTGAAGATACAGTAGAGTGGTCGAATCTGAAAAGGATAATGTTCAAAAATTTAGACAATGACAACGAAACAAAGGTTGGACATACGCACAATGGGAGAGTGTTCAGAGAAGTTCATCTTGCGAACCTGTTCAAGCATAACTATGGAGACAAGGGTTTCTACAGTGGAGAAGAAGCATATCTAACTGATGAAGAGAATTCAGAACCCACTAGGGTAGAGGAAGAGGAAGTTGAAGAACTTCATCGGGATGAGCCAGAAACTTCAGACACTGCGCAGACTGTTGAAGTAAGTTCTAGTATCCCTCTTGTTGATTCAGTAGCATTAAGAAATCAGAGTAATCCAATCAACCAATGTTTCCAGAGCACTGTCACTAGTATTCCACCACATACTCAGTCAGGGACCCTAGGAATATCTATGGAAGATGAGATGAGAGTCCCTATCTTTAGGGGAGATGGATCTGAAGATCCTGACCAACACTGGTTCCTATGTGAAGTCGTATGGAATATTAAGAATGTCACTGATGAATAAGTTAAAATAACCCAATTTAGTACTACCCTAAGAGATCGTGCACTAATCTGGTACGTGAATCTTGTCTAAGGACTTGCACAACCTAAGCCACTGAATGAGATCAAGAAAGTGTTGATTGCAGAATTTAAGAAACCTAAGTTGGAGTCCCAATGTATTACATAACTGAAAGAGATCAAGCAGAAGGTAGTTGAGCCAGTTTGGAATTTCGATCAGTGATTCAAGACCCTAATAGGTCGATTGAATTTTCAGATTCCAGATGAGCAGAACAAGGAATGGTTCATTGTTTCCCTCTTACCACACATAAGAGTTCCTCTGATGCAGCAAAATATTGATTCATAGGCTGAGGCACTGGAGATCACCATGAAGTTAGAATCAACCCCTATGGGAGAATCCATCTAAGGTATGAGTCAGATCTTGAGTCAGCTGACTAGTTTGTCTTTGCAGGTCGAAGATATGAAGAAAGACAAGGGAAAAGATAAAAGATAAGACATTTGGTGTGTCATATGCCAATTAGAAAGCCATGACAAGGAGAAATTCCCTCTATTCCATGAATACTTGGCCTCTGGAGGCCCGATCCCTCTGAAGCAAGTCACCTTACCCTGGTGCGAGGTATGCAGAAATAGGCATCACCCTGGTGAGTGCTACTACATGCCAAAATATGTTTAGACACCCACAAATTTGTATTGCATGTTCTGTAAGTCCGTGGGACATGATGATAGGGATTGTAGGGCTTATGATCTCATGCATGAAAGGTCAAGAGACATATACAAGATTCAAGGCGAAGTACAATAAGAAGGAAATTCTATGCAGTACAACTCCCTTGGGAGAGGAAACTTCAATCCTCACGTTGTATTTAGAGGAAGAGGACAAGGAGGAGGTATGGATCGAGGCCGAGGACAGATCATATGTTAAAATTGTGCACAGTCAGGACACTTGGAAAGGGACTGTCAAAACCCTTGCACTACTTGCAGCTACTGCAACTCCTTCGAGCATGTTATTGAAGAATGTCTAGCACTGGTGGCTAAAATTTAAGAGAAACGAGGACCTCAGTAGAACCCACAAATACATTTGATCAAAGATGAACCTCGTGGAGAAGGCCCTAGAGTCTCTATTATTACTAGAGGAGGCATTTCTATAGGAGATGACAGAATGACCCAAGGGAAGACTACAAAAGATTCAGGAATTAGGAAAGCTACAGAGAATAACCAAACCTTTGATGCAAAGAAAGAAAGACAAATATTTGAGGAAGCAAGAAAAGAGTTCAAAGGAGACCGAGGTTCCTCATCAAAGATAATACCAGAAGTGAGAGAATATGGAATTCCTCGGGCATTTTATCAGTTCTCTTCGCCAAGAGAAGGAAAAGAGGTAAGCAAGCTCATGGAATTTCTATATACTTGTGTTAAGTTGATTCAGAATGAGAGTGTTGTCCAAGAACTACAAAATTTAATCCGACAATATGAGCTAGGAAAGATAGACCCCTTACTGAATAGGATAGTACATCAAATCGGTAAGAAGAGAAGGACCAATAAGGAATTACATTTGAAGGCTCAAATAGGCGAATATGATATAGATTATGTAGTCCTCAACTTAGTGTCGGAGGTCAATGTCATGAAGAAGAAAACCTAGGAACTAATGGGAAAACAAAATTTGATCTATTTTCCTATCAGGCTTAGGATGGCCAATCAACAAGCTGTAAGTCCATTTGGAAGATTGGAACATGTCCCTGTGGACATTGATGGACTAAGAACATTTGCAGATTTTGAGGTAATTGAGATAGTTGATGACAACTACCCTTATCCTGCGCTGTTAGGAATTGATTGGGCCTTCAATAATTCCACTGTGGTTGATTTAAAGAAGAGGCATATGAATTTTGAAAAAGATGGCCTTAGGGTCATTGCACCCTTAGATCTATATGAAGGTCAACGATACACAGATCCCATTAGAGAAGAAGACCGCGCATATGAACTGAAAAATATATACAAATTAACAGCGAGACAATAGGATTACATCAATCCTATGGCTGATGGAAACTTAAGCTGGTGAAGTGACAATGTATGCTCATCAGATTTAGAAGAAGCACTAGAGAATTGGCAGAATAAAATGTATAAAGTATCTACAAGAAGATGTGCTAGACTATCCAGAGAATTTTTCTGGATCAACACAACAATAAATAACTTACCCACCTTTGATGGTCTAAATACTTTAGAAACCTTCTTGTCCGACTTTGAAGAGAGTATACCAATGCAACAAAGACTGTTGGCAATGGATGAGGCCCTGAGAGCAACCCCAACAAGATGGTGGGGGGCACATAAAAGTAACATTATAGATTGGGTATAGTGTCGTACCTTGATGACAACGTGGTTCTCAACACAAGTAGAAGGCTGTGAAGTTCGATACACATGTCAAAGATGCACAAAGGAACATGTGTGAAGCTATGAGGAAGACTGGAGAAAAGTTCCTCAAGAACAATGGGTACACAAATTCATCAACATATTGGAAACGACACCTATCAACTAGTACCTTCAAGCAGAGTTGCGCCTCATCACTACATATTGGAAAGGTATGACTCAGAATTTTGTAACCACCTTCTTATTTGAAAGTCAATATCCTTTAGTATATCAAGCACTACAGATTGTCAGACAAAAAGTATTTGAGAAGGCCTCTAGCCTCTCTTTAGAGTAAGACAAGGACAAATGGATTGCGCCTCTACAAAAACTGCAAGGCTGTTACAACATCAATACTGATGAAGATGATGATCCAAGGAAGGTGAACATCACAGAAACAAAAGGCCAAAGAGATGTGGAAGGACTAGGAGTTGAGTTACCATTCATTGGACACCCAATCAAGATTAAGAAGGTCAATATTGGAACAGAACAAACACTGAACCTTGCAAATGTTGGAGATTATTGGGATGTTGCCACTATTGACAAGATTACATAATTACTGCATGAATATCAGGACTTGTTTCCAACCAAGTTCACGGATATGAAAGGCATTAAAGGGCCTATGGGAGAGATGAGGATTCATTTAAATCCAGATGCTAGACCATTCAAACGGAGACCCTACAGATTAAACCCTAAGTACAAAGAGAAAGTGAAAATTGAGCCTGACAGAATGTTGGAAGAAGGGATCATAGAATCTATCGAAGAGTCATAATGGATTATCCCTATGGTGGTACAAGACATTTTGACAAGAGAGATCAGGATATGCGTAGATCTTGGGAAGTTGAATGATTCTTTTTTTCATGACCCCTTCCCTACACCCTTCACTGACGAAGTGTTAGATGATGTGGGAGGCCAGGAAGTATATTATTTTATAGATGGATTTTCAGGATACCATCAGATATGGATTGCCAAGGAAGATCGCCACAAGACCACATTCGCAACAGAATGGGGGTCTTATCAGTATATAGTGATGCCATTTGGATTAAATAATTCCCCATCCATCTTTTCTAGGGTGGTGGTCGAAGCATTTAAGGAGTTTTTGCATAAATTTATAGAAGCATAATTTGATGATTCGACTGTTTTTAGTTTATTAAAGAATCATATTGAATGTCTAAGGCTAATGTTGGACAAATGAAGGTAGTGTCAAATTGCTTTGAATGTGAAGAAGTGCATATTCTTCTCACCATTTGGAGTGTTGTTAGGTCATATTGTATGCAAGAAGGGATTGTTGGTTCATCCATCTAAAATTTCCATTATAGTTGATCTGCCACCTCCTACTTCAGTCAAACAGTTGTGCATTGCACTGAGACACACAGGATATTACAGGAAGTTCATTAAAGGATATTCTCAGATCACAACACCTATGGAGAAATTGTTGAATAAGGATTGTTAGTTTAGTTGGACAGAAGAATGCTAGAAAAGCTTCGACACACTAAAACATAAAATGGTTACTGCGCCTATTCTGGTTTTCCTAGATTGGACCAGGGAATTTCATGTGCATGTCGATGCATCTTCCATTGCTTTAGGAGCTGTGTTAGCACAACCTAGAGGAGGATATATTGATCACCCGTTATCTTTTTCTATCAGGAATCTATCAACTACAGAGGTCAACTACACCACCATTGAGTGATAAGGGTTAGCCATGGTGTATGGATTACAGAAATTTTGCCACTACTTGCTGGGAGGGCACTTTAAAATGTTTACTGATCACTCTGCGCTGAAATACCTAGTCAAAAATCCAGTGTTGGGGGAAAGAATATGAAGATGGCTCCTTCTATTTCAAGAATATGACTTTGAGATCATAGTAAAACTAGGAAGAATGAACAAAGGTCTTGATCACTTGCCAAGGTTGGAACATGGAGAAGAGCCCACTAGTTTGGAGGACACACTACCAGATTCACAACTACTGACCATTAGAAATATCGATGACTACTTCACAGAGATAGTCCAGTTCCTATCAACAGGAATGGAACCTAGTGAGTACACAATTCCTCAGAAGAAATAACTAGTAGTGCGTGTTGCAGAATTCTCACTTATAGATGGACATCTGTACAAGATGGGACCTAATGGGATATTGAGAAGGTGTGTTATGGAGGCAGAGTGCCCACTGATCCTCGCGGAAGCTCATGAAGGCATCGTAGGAGGACATTATGCAGGTAAAGAAACTTTGCAGAAGGTTCTTAGAGCTAGCCTTTGGTGGCCTACCTTACACATAGATGCTAAAGACTATTCCAGAGCCTACAATGTATGCCAAAGAGTTGGGAAACCATATAGAAGAGATGAAATGCCATTAGAACCACAGTTGACCCTACAAGCATTTGAGAAATGGGCCACTGATTTCGTGGGACCTATAAACACACCAGGAAAGTGCACAGGAGCAAGGTACATAATTACAACAACAGAATACTTGGCCAGATGGGATGAATCAAGAGCAGTTAAGGAATGTAGTGCAACCATAGCTTCACACTTCATATTTGATGACATCATAACCAGGTTTGGATGCTCCAAGATCCTTATGAGAAATCAAGGCACACATTTCATAAATAAGACTGTCAAAGCCCTAACTAAAGAATTTACAGTCCGCCATCAGAAGAGCACACCTTACCATCCACAAGCAAATGGGACTGTGGAAGCATTCAACAAGATCTTGGATACAACACTAACCAAGATTTGTAGTGTGAACAAGGATGACTGGGATTTAAGAGTACCAGTATTACTTTGGGCCTATAGAACCACTTGCAAGAAGTTAACAATGCAGACCCCCTTCAAGTTAGTTTATGGTCTCGAAGTTGTTGTTCCAATGGAATAATCGGTGCCAAGCTTAAGAATTGTTGCCTTTACAGACATGGATGACACTGTTGCTTCTCAAGAGAGGCTTGCACAGTTGGTCGAATTGGAAGAAGATAGATTTGTTGCAGGATTCTATCAACAAGTACAGAAGGAAATATAGAAGGCCTACCATGATAGGCACATCAAGAAGAAGGCATCCAGACAAGGTGATTTGGTACTGGTATACGAAAACAAGTTCATGAAACATCCTGGGAAGTTCAAAACACATTGGCTAGGTCCATATGAGATCGCCTATGTTACAGAAGAAGGAGATGCATAGTTGAATACTTTAAAGGGAGAATGGAAGGAAGGATTAGTGAATGGGAGCCGGCTAAAGTTGTACTATCACAACCAACTGCCTCATAGCTCTTAGTAAAAGCATAAGGAAAAGGTTCTAGGTACTAGGTGCAGTTGAAACTGGGTACCAGACACAGAAAAGATAGTCTACACAAGGGAAGGAGAGGAGGCATAGAGTAGAAAGAAAAGGTCACAGTGCGCAGTCCGAAGTCGAAGTAAAACATGAATCTCCAATCTGAAGTTCCTCGGGACGAGTCACATGTGAGTGTTGGGGGCCTGTTGGCCCTTGGTTATGGAAGGGAGTGAAGATCAAGGAAGAAAAGGTGAAATTTGAACTGCGCGGAAGACACAATGACTATTACTGGGTCGAAGTGAGCAAAAGAGAAGAAAAGATGGAGAAAATCCTAAGAAAGAAAGTTGTTGGACGAGGAGATCGAGGATGACAGATCAACAAGAAAAAAGGATCGTGGACAACTCAACAAGTGGAAAAGGCCACTGCTATATTCTTTGGATCACCGTGCAAGAAGGAAGGAAAGACAGGCTGGTGATGTCCTGAAAATGCGGGTCAACTTGACCTAGGGTTTTAGAAACCTAAGGTTTTTGTATCTAGGGTTTTGGACACCTAGGTTTCAAACTAAGGATGTCGGTAAGTGATTGTAATGTATAAATAAGAACCTATATGAGGGAAGAGGGTTGGTTCAGGTTGGAGTTAATAGATCTAGTTGTTGTTGGTATGTTTTGAGAGATTATTGTTGTGTGAGAGAGAAGTGCTAAGTGTGAGAACCTTCAGGTATTGTAAGATCTTCAGCCGAGTGCAAAGATCAACCCTGCAGCTAGGTGTGTAGGAAGGGGGACAGATAGAGAGAAGAAATAATATTTGCTAGCTAAGAGCACATACAAGAACTGTATGCTTCATCTTAATATATTATAAAGCACAATTATGTGGACGTAGCCCTAGAGAGAGGGGGAACCATGTATATTTGGTGTTGTGTGTGATTGGTATTCTATCTCTGTCCTTGATATATTGTGATTGCATTATTATGTTAGATCTGATAAGTAGATGTGCAGAATAGATCTAAGCTGAAAGGTGATATATAAATGTTGTATTGTTCTGGTATTAGATCCACTTGACATTCCTCTTGGTTGTAGACACTTTTTTCCTGCAACCCCCCCATAGCTACTTTGGGTGAGACTACATCTGCTTCGTAGGTGTAGACGAAAGGGCCAGTAGTTATGGCTTGTTGTTGCACTCTTGTAGCTGAACCCTGGGTCTGCCCCTATGCCAACAACAACCAATAAATGCATTGGTTGTGGCTAGCCAAGGTATTCCCAAAATGATGGGATGGCCTTTGGCAGGATCCTTTGAATGAATGACAAGAAAATCTACGGGGTACTCCCATGAGTCTAAAGTAACCATGACATCATCTAAAATTCCTTCAGGTATAACCCTAGTCTTATCTGCTAATTCCAAAATGGTTTGGGTAGGTCGAAGAAGAGGTTGTAGTTGTAATTGTTCCAGGGTAGTAGAGATCATAACATTGATGGCTGCCCCAAGGTCTATGAGAGTGTTTCCAATGGAGACCTCATTAATGGTTATGGTCACTACAAGGTTTCTTGGATTCCCATATTTTTCTAGTTTTGGCTACTCTGATATGTATTCGTAAAGTCCTCCTATCAAGTGTACTATAGGGGGGTCCTTTTGCTTCCTACCTGGCTTCTTGATACACAATTCTTTGACTACTTTATTGTAGATTGGATTGTCTTTAATGGCCTGAAGCAGAGGAATCTTGACACAAATATTTTTCAATTCATTCAAAATGTCAAATTCCGGTCGGGTGGTAGGTTTCTCGATTACCGATTGGTCTGGATAAAGAGGGACCTTCATAATTTGTGAAGGTTCATTCTGGGGAAGCTTGGGTTCTTGATTTTTTGGAATAATAACATCTTCCCACCTAGTGTCATCTATGAGTAGTTTGGTGGTTTCTTCTTCTTCTTCTTCCTGGATGACTACTGAAGGTCTTTGCCTCTCTAGAAATTTTCCCGATATTAGTTGAATTTCATGTAATGGAATAGGAGTGATAACATATTTCAGGAAGGCCTGCATCTCAACATTGTGAAGAGGTTGAGGGGGCTTATTATTTGTATTTGACACTGGTTGTGATGGTAATAGTGTTGGTCTCGGGGAGCTTACATTTTGATATTGTAGCAGTTGTTGTTGTGGAATAGGAGGTAAAGGTGGTGGAACAAAACCTGGCAAAAGTTGCGGAGTGTTCAGTGGGAACTGAGGATAATGATGGTTGGACATAGGGATAGGTGGAGCTTGAGGGTTTCCTTGGTTATGTCCTCCTCTCCATCCTTGAATGAAAGGATGCTGGTATTGAGTAGACCAGTTTTTCCAACTTGGTGAGTTCCACTGTTGTTGTTGTTGATAATAGGGTGAAACTTGAGACTATAGATACGGGTATGTGAGTTGATTCCTAGGCTGCCATGGCCTCCCAGGTGCATAAGAAAACTTCCTAGGATCTCCACTCCTATAGATGGCTAATAATCTGGTCAATGATGGACATTTTTTAGTCACATGGTCTTTTGTATATAATCCACAAACTGAAATGTTATATAATGGGCATTCCCTTGAGGAATGCTTCCTCCTCTATCTTAGGGAATATATGCCCATTGTTGCATTTTCCTCCTCCTGTTTCTTTTTTATTTTTAGGGTGTCCAACTAGGAACCTATTGTTCTTGAGATATATGTCTTCAATTTCTCTAAAAGTTTCCCTATCTATGCTCTTGTGATACCACCTGAACTAATTGGTTTTAAGCTTCTATTGTAAGGGTCCCAGATATTCTTTCCTGTTTTGGCTCTACTCCTTGAGTAATTTTTACACATTTCACATATTTTAGAAAATGGTTTATGAGAGATGTCACCTGATTCCATAAGGTTTAGCATCTCTAGATATTCTTTTGAAATTCCTTTAAGGAAAAGAGCCCTAATTGCATCCTCTGGGAGGTCATGGTATTCTTACCTCTGGGAGATATAACCAAATCTTTCCATATAATCTTTGAGGGTCTCGTCTTCTAATTGTTGGATTTTAAAGATGTCATTATGAGACTCTTTGGTCTTGTAGTAGTCTTGGTACTTCTTAAGAAATATGTCTTTAATGGCTTCCCAAGACCTAATACTAGATTCTCCCAACCCCATGAACCATCTTAGTGCAGATTCTTTGAGGGTGGCAAGAAAGAGTTTTAGTTTCTGGGCATACTGTATGTAGTTGTAGCTCATACACAAGATATCAAATTCAAATAAGAAGGTGTCTATATCTTCATTTTTTTTACCATAAAAGGTAGGCAGTGTTGAGAGAGGAATATTCTTCATGTTGACATTTGGAGTGGTGTCCAAAATAAAAAACCTGAAGGTAGTTTCAGTTTGGTTTCCAGTTTCTTCTTCCTCCCCATGTCTTACATTGTTATGGTCTTCCTGATCATCCATATTGGCTTGGTTTCCAGAAAGAGAGTACCTAGGTGGTTTTATCTTTGTAGAGAACAAGGTTTCCCTTTTATGGAAAGGTCTTCTTACAGATTGGATGTCTGGGAATCTACTCGAGCCGGTTGAGATTATTGGTGCCAAAGTTTTTGTGTTAATTTGAGAGATAATTACATTGGATGAACTACCAAACAAAATATTCACCTATTCAGGGTCTATAATGTCCTCAAAATTAGGATTCCCTGGTGGTGGTGTAAAAGCAAAGGTTGTATTGTTTGGTTCTATGGAAGGCTCGACTGGTCTTGCCTCCTTTTCTAATATGATTGATGCTTCAATTTCTTGTTCTATAGTGATCCCTCCTATCTTTCGGTATTGGTCTATGGATTTTATAAGTGGAACGTCCCTTCCCCCAAAAAGGTTGGAAGGAACCTTGGTTGAAAGGTTTGATTTAGATTTAATGTATCGACCTTTTGGATCTCTAGGTTTATTCATGAAAGAAAATAAAAACAAAAGAAAAAGATACCATTTGGTTTCTAGGTCTATTCATGAAAGTAAACAAAAAGAAAAAGAAAAACTACCATTGGGTTTGGGGGAACCTGCTATAGCAGATACTCAAGTTCTTACCTCTCGTCTTAAATCTCCCACACCACCAATCTAATGCTAAGGTCTAAGAATAATCCATTTCCTAACTACTTCTTACCTTGAGACAACTCCCCGACAACGACGCCAAAAATGATGGGTGTTGTATATGCACTAAAAAACCTCAATTAAATTGTCAACCCGTGGTAAGTAAACTTAGATTTGTAACAAACTATATGCCAAAGGTAGAAGGGTTGGTAGGAGTATAGTCTAACTAATGAATGTAGCTATCTAAGGCTAATCTACTCAAGCAAAACTATCTAATGAGCAAACCCTACTAACCAAATTGAAACTATGCAACCTAAGTACTTTTGGGCCAAGGATTGATGGATAGTTCTAAGAAAACAAGTAAAAACCCTACTTGAAGAAAACTAGTTCATAGGAATAAGAAAAAGCAACTATTTAAGCATAATAAACAAATGACAAAAGAAAACTTCTTTAACTTTCCAACCTATATTCAATGAGTAACTGCCCTATGAAATCAAATAAATAAACAATCAAGCAAAGAGACCTAACTAACCTACTAAAGCAAGTAAAAAAGTAAGCAAAGACAACTATGTAACCTACTAAAACAATAGACAAGTAAGCAAAGACAACTAACTAACCTACTAAAGCAAATAGACAACTAACTACTGCAAGCAATCAAATTAAAACTCCTCATTGAACAACTATCTAGCCTAAGAGGCAAGTGGACTAAATTATTAATTCAAAACTATTTCTAATTCATGAAAGGAAATCTATTTAATTGAAAGCAAGAAGGATTAACAACTAATCTTGAACCTATGATAAGCAAGCTACTATCTGATCTATCAAATCAAATACTATCTATCCTACAACAACAATAAAACTATCTTCTAGACTATGAAAGCAAGAAACTATATCTTCTGATCTACAAAAACAAGAAACTATCTTTTGATCTACAAAAACAAGAAACTATATTTTAACCTATGAAAAACTCAAATATAATGTTGGTGGTTGTGTGAATGTCTTCGGTGTCGGCTGATATCTCGATGGTACTTGACAACAAAGGACAATTCAAATGGTATAAGCTCAACATTGATCTCAATAGCAAAGTGAAAGGTATGGATTAAACAATCCAACGAGAATTTAGCCATGACAAGAACAATCGTCAATTCCCTGCATATTTATTAACCATCAACAATATAATGAGATCATTATTGTACTTCTATACTATGTAAACAAAACTCGATTCAACCATTAACTAAGATATATAATTGCAATTTAATTCTAGGAAAGAAATTACATAAAATGAAAACTATGTTATATATGTTCTAACAATTCAAACTGTAATAAGAAAATGATTAAGAACAGAAATTAAGACATGACATTAAAAAGTAAACCAATTGTATTAACCAACAACTAAGTAAGAAAAATCTATATAAAACTGAAATAAACAATCCATCATTAAAAATTGAAATTAACTCTATCCATCCATCAAATCCTTGTCGAAGAAAAACTCAAATAAAAACTTTGTTTTAAACTTGACTATAAAATAAAAAAAAGAAAGAATAATCTAATATCTAATTGCGCATGGGGTTAGTCTATGGATTTGCAAATCCATTCCTAACTACAAGATTAATGCATGCTAACACAATCCATCATACTAACTTGCAAAAGAGAATCAAAGCAATTAAACTACAACAACAAACTAATTAACACAATGAAAAATGCATGTACAGGAAATAAAGAGAACAACTAAACTATGGAATGCATAAACAACACAAAGAATAGTTACCAGACTGTTGGTGACCCCCCCAACAAGTCGTGGTCACTTTCTAAAAGCACACCACGAACTCAAAAATTTGAATTCACCATGAAAACTCAAAAACACAGTTCTTGTATAATCTGGCAATGTAAAATAGCAAAACAGAGTAAAATCGTATTTCTATCTATCACACTGATGTTTCTACTGCTTAACTATCTGACCATTTCGGTGGTATTTAAATGTTTATAGACCAAGTGATCAACCACAGGAGGTTCGAACCACTTCTAAATTCGGAAATTTTCATTAAATGATGCCCTAACTACTAAAACAGAGAGAGCCAATAATCGCTCAGATGAACAACCAAAATTGAGTTGTCGAGAGCTCAGTAGTTAGAGGGGGCAAGCATGAACAAAACCCATGTTCTTGATTTGCCCATCCCTGGTTGCCAATACCATAACCGCCAAGTCACCCTCCATTTTTATGGAATACGCAGTGCTGGACAGAGTGTCGGATCGGGTATCGAAACGAGTGTTCGAAGGAGTGCCGAAAGTAGAAACGTGGTGCGTTTTTTCCCTGTAACACCAGAAAAATGTGAATTATCTCTTGGTAATCATAAAACTTGATGAATTGTACCCAATAATGACATTAAAAATGAATCACACGTACCTGGTGGAGATAATACAGTTTTAACATAAAATTCTTCAAAAAGCTCCTTCAAAATATGAAAAACACATATGTACATGTGGCAAAAGTGTATAATAACTGTCATAAAAGTGATCATATCTCAAGCCCAACAAATATAAATCTCGATGGCCTAGAAAACATAATAAATATGTTTAGACCTTGTTAGAACATAGTATTTAAGTAATTATTAAATTATAAACTAAGAAATCTAACAAGAGTCTAAGTCTAAGATGCTTGACTAATTTAAAACATAAAAAGGGAATAAAGTGATTTAGACTAATAAGTTAGGAGAAAGAAGAAATAGGAATAAATTGGGTAAATGCACATGTGTGCATTAAAATATTAAAAAGGGATTTTAAATAAGAAGAAATTAAAAACATGAGAGAATGGGTGGTCCACATAGAGTAACATCTTGAGTCAATTCATCACTACTCCTAACTAAGATAATACTCCTAATACAACTTGTTGGCCCTTGACCAAGTTTTGGGAGATCCTTGGTCAAGTTTGACCTATTTTGGGACTTCAACAGCCTGTTGAAGATAGAGCACAAGATGAAGTAGAGATCGTGGGATCTCGACCCTTTTTTGGGTCCTTTTTAGGGTTTGGGATTATGTAATGGGTATGCGATGTTGGCCCATGGGTTTAACCATGTTTAGGCCTATTTTTTAAAGTATAAATAGATGTATAGGCAATGTAAGGAGGGACATCTATGTGATGTTAGGCCAATGTGCTAAGTGCTAGTGATCTATCTATGTGATCAAAGATTGTAAGTGCTCTATGCATACTATGTGAAGCTTGCAGAGCTGAGTGCAAGTGACTGTAGAAGGTTTAGTGTTGTAACCTAGCTCGAGGAAGGAGGATCTGGTGAGGTGTGCACATATCTCCTGTCCTATGCAGAGTAGGGTTTTTGAGGCTCTGTGGATGTAACTGATTAACATAAGATAATAGAAGAAAAGAAGAGTTGGTGGACGTAGCCCCCGGGGGGGGGG